>CABHPQ010164205.1:46361-72383 GCA_902168405.1 Peromyscus aztecus
ACACACACACACACACACACACACACACACACACACACACACACACAAAACCTGTAAAAAAAATCAAAGTCATACTATACAAGCAGAAGGCTAGTAAAACAAAAAGTGCCCAAAATCATGGAGACAAAAGTCTGCAAAAATACTGTTGAGTTCATCTTGCATTGGCCATCTGCTGGAGAAGTGGACATGAGTGCCCATCCCTAACCAAAAGCTATCTCCAACTTCCAATTAACATCTGCTTGCAAAGGAAAAGTTAGTTTTCTCCCATGGAGTCTTACTGGGCATATAAACACTTCTTGAAATACTAATTGGTATCTTTTAAGAACTGTCTATTCATTCCATTAATCAATTTGCTGACTGTGTGTTGGGGTTGGTGTATAACTTTTGCAGCTCTTTATAAATTCTGGATATTAGTTTAAAGTTTAATTGTGCTTAAAGTTTAATTGGAAAAGATTATCTCTCCTTCTGGAAGCTGTCTCTCCACTCTGATAATAGTTTCCTTTGCAATTCAGAAAAAAATTTAATTTTACATCATCTCATTAGTTAATTTTGGGACTATTTCCTGTGCTATTCGAGTTCTATTCAGAAAGTTCTTGCCTTTTTTCTGTAACCTGAAGTGTATTCTCTATGTTTTCTTCCAGTAATTTCAGTATTGGGGCTTTGTATAAAAGTCTTTGATCATTTTCAATTGATTTATGAATAGGGTGAATGATGGGCATCTGTTTCATTCTTCCGCAAGTGGGTATCCACTTTTGCCAGAACCATTTATTGAATACTATTTCTTCCACTATGTTTTCTGACACCCTTGTCAAGAGTTAGGTGGCCATCAGTCTGTGAGTTCCATTGTTCTGTTTTGGCACCAGCACCAGGCTGTTTAAGGCACGATAGCTCGGGAGAATACTTTGATGCCATTTGTTGTCCATCCCGTTATGTTCACTGTGCTTAGCATGTTTATTGCTTTGGCTATTCTTAGTCTTTCATGTTTCCATATGGACACTGGGATTTATTTTTCTATTTCTTAGGAAAGAGTTGCTCTTTTGCTGTGTATAACAGTTTTTGCTAAAGTTAAAACATTTGTTAGAACTCACCACCAAATCTAAAATTTTTTGTACTTATAATAGTAAGATTTTTGGCTACTGAATAAATTTTTTAAAAATTGTACTTTTTCCCCCGGAGTCATGTTGTATAATTTACTTTTCTTATAATTTGTGTGTTTCAATTAAATATCAAACATCGCCATAATGTTTACCACATCCTCTTATTAACCGTTTATCTCCAGTTTCTAAAATGTAAGCATATTTTTATTACCTGACAATAAATATTTGGATTTTTTAGTTTCATTTTCTGATGAATCAGCACTGTCATCCCTAATTGTGGATTTATTTCAATTAAATCAAAAACATATTATATGGTTCTCTAATCATGCCTTCTGCTTTTCTGTACTTATAAACCTTATAAAGTAATTTATAAGCTGTTTCTATCATTGAGATAAAAATGTTACTTACAAACATTCACAAACAGCAAGTAGCTCAAATGTGATTGTATTTAGTAGACACCCACTAATTGCTAAAAAAATTCTTGTAATATCATTGTTCAAATTAATATGAACATTTATTCATAAAAACTAGGTAACTTGCTTGCTTTTACAAGTGAGCAATGCAGACAGGGCTCTGAATCAAGTTGTCTGAAGCTCGCCCTGTGCATATCAGTCCTACACTGGATTGAGTTTTAAGATTAGCATAATCTTATTCCCTGAGGGTCCAGATGCAGATGTCAAATCAGTCAGTGAGCTGAGCAGATCAAAAATCTGAAAGTAAATTACGAGTCTTGAGGAAGATGAGAAATGTAAATGTTCTTATGTTCATATTTTATGAACTATGCTTAAGGTTTTCTTCCACATTTGTGGAGAAAGGTCTTGTACAAATTTGCAAATTCCCAGCATTTGAGAGCATCATATCATTTCAGCAAAAGTCATAATCTATGACCTATCAGGTTCATCACCATCATAGTATTAAGTGAGAATTAAGTGTATAATGTGTTTATTATTCATGGTTTATAAATGTAGACATTTGCAGTGTCATTGACTGGGCTTATTTCTTTCCCTCAAATTTAACGAAGAAGAATCTGTATGATGCTTTATGCAATGTTAGACATGGCTATTAATTCTTGATCCCTATTGCTGTGCAGCCTTCACAATTACTAGACAAGAATCTTAAAAGGAAGAAAGTAAGATTAAAGGGATGAAAGAGTCATTGCTTTTAATGAGCACACATGGTGTTCTGTCAGAACAAATTATCCCATGATGCCTGTGATTAACTAGGCTGCCTCTTTTTCTGTGAGCTTACAGTACTGCAAGCCAAGTAAGCATAATATAAAACTGTCTGCAAAATTAGAAGTCAGTTTTAATTTTGTATTTATCACCATCTTGTCATTTGTGACAAGGCTTTATCATATACGTGATTTTGCCTGGAGAGATCAAATTAAAATTTACTGGAATAAGAATGCCGTAGCTCGGTGCCAGACCATTGAAAAATTCTCCCTGACAAACAATAAGGTGTACAAATTAAAATGAATTTGCTCCAGTTTGAAAACAGCATTGCACTAATTTCAGAAGTTTCACTTTCTTCAGTCCTATCATATATTTCCATTAAAGGGAAATGCATACCATTAAGCCTATTGGCGGTGATGTCCAAATAAAAACCTTTGGATACATTGTACTTTTTCATCTGGATATTTCATCTAAACTAATTTTAGAAAAGAGCCTTAGGTAAATGTCTTCTTTCAAAGGTGTGTAAGGAGAGAATATTTACTGTCAACAGGTACAATAAGAATGCAAATAAATAATGCAGAAGCAAGTTGAATCATGTAACTATGCCTTGAATCATAGCCAGGGAGATATCACAACAGGCACACGAGTCTTTGCTTTCACTTCTCGTCCTGTTAAACATATTTCTCTGTTTTGGTAACCATCTGTGACTAAGAATAAGGTTTTATTCCATTGCATTCTGATAGTTCCTGTCTATCTCTCTGGAGTCAACCGTTGTTTCCCCTGCTCCTTAACTCTGATATGGTAATATCTGACTGGAATCTGCTCCTTCACATTTCTGTAAGTTACCTTGAAATATTTCACAAGTTGTTCCTGTTCAGTCAACGTCAGCCTTTCCCAACCCCTCACTGCACTCACAACCCCTTAGTTTCCATTGTTTCCCTCATGCTTTCACTTATTCCTCTGAACTCCTAATTTCTTAAGTTGAGGAATGTTGATATAATAATATTTCCCCTTAGTAACTGGACATCAATTAACATATCATAAGCCCCTGAATATTTTCACTGACTTCTTTAATTTACTCCTTATTTACAATTTAAGGACCCTCATACTATCACAGCCTTCCATTCACTCATGTGCTGTGGAATGTTCTGTATGGCAAATGTGTTGCTAATAAAGCACTGATTGGCAGTGGTTAGGCAGGAAGTATAGGCGGGGCTAACAGAGAGAATTAAAAGAACAGGAAGGCAGAGGGAGTCACTGACTGCCAGCCAGCCGCCAGGACAAGCAGCATGTAAAGATGCCGGTAAGCCACGAGCCATGTGGCAAGGTATAGATTTGTAGAAATGGATTAATATAAGATATAAGAACAGTTAGCAAGAAGCCTGCCACAGCCATACAGTTTGTAAGCAATGTAAGTCTCTGTGTTTACTTGGTTGGGTCTGAGTGGCTGTGGGACTGGCAGGTGAAAGAGATTTATCCTGACCGTGGGCCAGGCAGGAAAACTCTAGCTACACTCATGCTTTGAACTAATTAAGATATTTTTTACAACACACCTAAGAACTGTCTTCATTGCCAAAGAAACATGCATTTTTCAGGTAGCCTTAGTATTCATATAGGATTCAGAAACACATTAATCCTCCAGTGCTGATTAAACGCAGGCATTAGATGATTGGCCAGAAACGCCCTGTCCTTCCCTGTGCTCTTCTCCTTGTTAGTAAGCACAAAACAGACATTTCTGTTTTTATAACTGCATCCATATACAGAAAGTATTGTGATCATCATTCATCCTCACCATTACCCACCCTTGTCCCTCCCTAACTCTTGCTGCCCCCATCCCACCGTGTGTGTGTGTGTGTGTGTGTGTGTGTGTGTGTGTGTGTGTAAGAGGTCTTGTGCAGGTGGTCACATCGACTGTGTGGTAGACTGTGATGTCCATGACATATCCTGAAGACAGTGTTTTATAACACTCATTTCCACGTCCCAGCTCTTATAATTTTTCCTCCACCTCTTCTGTGATATTCCATGGGACTTAAATAAGCTGATATAGATATCTTGTTTAGAGCTGAGCACTTACTAGTCACTTATTCTCAGCAATTGGACAATGTGTGAGTCCCGGCATTATTAACCTATGTAAAAAATAAATAAATAGAAATTTAAAAAAAAAAACCTCTCTGGCCCACCTGAGAGCAGCGTTAGTCATAGATATGAACATGAATGGTTAAGAGACAGTTTGTCTACATATCCATTTAGCAAAGTATCAGTTCCTCCCACACACACCCAGGGCCTGTAGCCTCCTTATTCATAGACCTTTGACAAAGTTTACATTACCAAGTATGTGTTCATTCTCAAGAAATGACCTCCTTATCATCTAGTCTGGTGTGTAACCAAGATCAATTACAATAGCCTGTTTTGGTTTGGGATCCACTGAGGGCTCTCCTGCCAAGAGTTCATACAGAGATACCCTACATCTGACACTGGGATTTTCATTTAAAAACCAAAGACTTATAGGAACCCTGTTAACTTAAGCAGAGTATCTCTGATTAAACTATTGCTTTTAGGGTTTAGTATTAGTTAGTTTGCATAGTAGTAGACTTCCATGCGGTTTTTGCCAATACCCTTGGTTTTGTTGATTCTTCCCAAAATTAACCTTCCCCCTACTCCTCTGCTCAATCCACATTCAAACTTCTCTACCCCTAATGTTGGCAATTTACTCTTTTGTCTTTTTTTTTCCCTCCACACACCTATGATCCTTCCACCTCTCTTGGATCATTTCTCTTTTTTTGTTGCTTTTATTAAAAAATTTTTTATTCATTTTACATACCAATCACAGATCCCCCCTCTTCTCTCCTCCTACCCCTTCAGTCTCCCCCTCCAGAAACCACCCCCCAATTCCCTCCTACAAGAAGGTAAGGCCTCCCTCCCATGGGGAGTCAATAGAGACTGGTACATTCAGTAGACACAGGTCCAAGTCCCTCCTCCTGCCTCAAGGCTATATGAGCTGTCCCACCATAGGCACTGGGCTCCAAAAAACCAGCTCATACACCAGGGATGGATCCTGATCCTAGTGCCACGGGGACCCTTAAGCAGATCAAGCTACACAACTGTCTCACTTATGCAGAGGTCCTCCTAGTCCAGTCCTATGGAGGTTCCACAGCTGTTGGTCTCAATTTCATGAGTTCCCACTAGTTTGTTTTGGTTGGCTCTGTAGGTTTCCCCATCATGATCTTGATGCCCTTGCTCATAGAATCCCTCTTCCCTCTCTTTGATTGGACTCCTGGAGCTCAGCCTGGTGTTTGACTGTGGATCTCTGCATCTGCTTCCATCAGTTACTGGAGAAAGGCTCTATGCTGAACAGTATAGAGTGTTCACCAATCTAATTACTGGAGTTAGCCAGTTCAGGCACCCTCTCCACTATTGTTAGTAGTCTAAACTGGGGTCCATCCTTGTGGATTCCTGAGGACTTCCCTAGCACCCGGTTTCTCCCTATCCCCATGAAGTCTCCCTCTATCATGTTATCTCTTTCATTGCTCTCCAAACCCATCCCTGTCCAGCTTGACTGTCCCATTCCCTTATGTTGAGGGTAATGGAGGGTAGGGGATGGGGGATGAGAAAACTTGGATCATTTCTTGTTGCTTTGTCTATATGATTACTCCTTTCAACATAAATACATCCAAAAATGTAAAGACTTAAAATTTAGCGTCTTCTTTGAGAAAACATACAGCATTTATCATTCTTGGACTCAGTTACTTCACATTATATTTTCCTGTTCTATCCATTTTCCTGTAAATTTCAGAAATTCATTTTTCTTTAGTACTAAAAGCAATTCCACTGTGTTCATGTACATTTTCATTATTAATTCATCAGTTAAGGTTTCATTACCTACCTACTGTAAAAAGGACAGCAGTGAACATGAATTTGAAGGTATTTGGATCATGTAGTGTGGAATCCTTGGGTAAGTAGTCAGGAGTTTCATAACTTGGGTTATATGGTAGCTGAATCATTAGCTTTTTGAGGTACTCCATACTGATTGTTGTAGTGGCTGTACTAGTTTATATACTCACCAACGATAAGTAAGGGTTCTCCTTTCCCACATCCTCAGTAGCATGTGTTGCCTCCCACTTTCTGATAACAGTCATTCTGACTAGGGTAAGATGGTGAACAGGTTTTGGTTTTTGGTTTTTTGTATTTCTTGGTCATTTGTATTTCTATGGTTGAGAACCTTTTATTCAGATTTATGGCCAAGTTTTTGATTGGAAGTTAGTGTCTCTTTCCATTTTTCAGCTCTGTCATCTGTTCCAATTTCCCTTACTCTTAGGGAACTGGCACACAATATTCATTTTCCTGCTTAAATCTACCTGCTCTTCTGACCTTATATTTCTATCAGTTAACTATGACTGGAGCCATATATTAGCAAATTCTCAGAAAATCCTTTTCTAAGTCCTAACTTTCTCATATATTTACCATTGACTATATTACACACAACTGTACTTTCTTGTCTCTTTCCTTATACTTCCAGTTGGATGCTAAAATTCCTGGGTGCTAGAACATACATGCAAGGTTGGCTTTCATGTTCTCAGGGATAGACTAATGATCATGAATTAGACCGCTAAGGACAGCATTAGAATGAAAGAATATATCACTTTCCCCCAACATTGTACCTTCAAGGAAGGAGCCATTAGAAAATAACAACACAACACAGTTTACCTAGAGGTTTTAGGATATTCATGCATCCTAAGTCCTTTCCTTAGAATGTGGTAGAAGTTTCTTTCTATCACACATTTTAAAAAAAAAAAAATTGAAAACTCACTAAGTCTTGAAACTGAAATGGAAAATAAATGGAATTGAAGTGAGTAAAGTTTGTATGCATTTCCACTATTTCACTGATTACTTCAGTCTTTCAATCGTTTAGCTAACAACTGAATAATAAAGAGCATTGCATGGAATGCTGCTGTGTTCAGTGTAGCCTCTTCGTTAAATATTAAATATCTCACAAACTCATAGAGCAAAGTAGAAAATAAATGTAGACACATAGTAGGAATTGTCCCCACTGGAGACTCACAATTTAAATGAATTTACTAAATAAACAGATGTCTTCAATGTATTCAAGTAAAGAAACACTTCAGGTGTCAGAGCTTCCAGAAAAACACCTTCTAGAACTTTGACCCAGTCAATAGTTTGCATTGTTTTAAACTTTTCCTGAGGAAGGAAAATAAGAAAGCTTCTAAAGTAAATCTATGGAATGCTTGAGCTCTGTCTTTGAAAAGCAAGGACAAAAATTACCTACTGAAGCTGTTCATTAGCCTCGGAATCTGGATAAGTAAATATAAACGCAGATCTGGATGTGTATGATGCATAGAAGGGATCAGCATGAGCCTTAGGTAAGTTGCTTCTCAAGGAGATAATTTGGAAATAAAGTGAAATGGAGGTGAGCTGAAAAAGAACAGAGACAAAAAGCAAATTCGGGTCAAGCTGAAATATACCTCTTACTCCAGGGGAAAGCACCAGAGGATGTGCACCCCCATTCATCATCTGCCTCACCTAGTTTTCTATCTAAAACACTCAGATTGCTTTCCCTTTTGTTTAGCTTTTGTAGGACCAGCAGTTTAACCTACTTTGCTGTGCATTCTCTTTGGCATTGAGCTATCAATCCGCCTGTTTTACTTCTTATTTTGAGACATGGCCATGCTGAAATGTGGCTTTGAACTCATTATGCAGTCCAGACCAGTTTTGAACTTACAATCTTCCTGCCTTACCCTCCCACCGGCTGCAGGCCAATGCCAGGAGACCTAGCACTCATTTCTTAACCCTTCCATTCTACATAATGGGAAGCCTTAGAAGCATGTTAGATGGCCAAAAAGGAATGGAGTTCTTAAAAGGTTTCAATCTAAACACACAGATATTTTTGAGAACAGACCTAAGATCTTTGTTTGGCAAACCTGTTAGGTGTAACTTACGTACACTGGTGTTTCTGTTTTTGTGGAAGATGTTATGAACTGTGATTTAATAAGTTTTATAGAATCACTGCAATTTCAATGTGCAGCATTCTAAAGCCATATCTTGTGATTATCAGATTCTGCATCACACAGTAATCTTCCCTTAAGCCCAAATGACAATATATTTCATTTTCCGAAAATATAATGGGATCAATTTTGCTTTTTAGATACTAGAATTCGTTGCTATAAGACAGATCAGAGTATGTATAAAAGTGAATCACAATCTAATAACAGAATTGATAAACAATATCAGATAGTGTCATAGCCAATTGTTATAGGATTCTGTTATTTTACCATGATGCAGTGCTCCAATAAATGAATGAGGAGTAAAAAAGATCCCTGCCAAACAGAAACAAAAACAAACAAACAAAGTTTATGTCTTATGTAACTGTTCCTCCAATGACCTGACTCTTTGTCTGGAGTAATGTTGGAAGGTTATGGAAAAGTGAAGAGTTGGGACCTAGTTCCAAGTCTTCATGTTTTGAATACTTGTTCTCCAGGTGGTAGCACTACTTTGAGAGACTACAGAATCTTCAGGAGGTGGGGCCTAGCTGGAGGAAGCAAAGGCCTCTGAAGACTATCCCTACCCTAGTTCCTGTCATGCTCTCTGCTTCCTGTTCTACTGAGACATGAACAGTTTTCATTGTACAATCCCACCATGGTAGAATGAGCTGCTTACTGTGCCTTCCCCATGAGGAGTGACTGAGCTCCTCTGAGATCATGAGTCAGACTAAACCTTTCCTGCATGACATTGTTTCCATCAAGTATTTTGGTCAAACCAATGAGAACATAATTAACACAGATCTTCAAAGCTGTGTTTCAGAATGAGTCTTTTATCTTTTTAAGTTAATTATCTCAAGAATTTATCTACAGTAATAGAAAGATGAAGAACACAAACTCAAAACCTATTTTTTTTATACTGGCCAATATTTAACAGCCTTCAAGGAAAATGGAAAGAAGCCCACATTTATATAATGTTGATTCAGCCCATTCAGTGACATGGCTACACTGTGAAGTCTTCAGTTGAGGCTGTAAGTGTGACGATGCAACAGCAGCAATTGTTCTCAAGGAACTTTAAGACAGGAAGAGATCATCAGGGACTCACAGTGACACTGTGACATTGCTACAGTGAAGGCTAGAACTGGGGCCAAGAAGGATCATGGCTGCCCTGATTGCCAGGAAGGCTTCTTGATAAAGTTAGTTTCTTAGCTGACTCTTAAAGACCAGAGCAGGGCAGGGATCCCAGAAGGTCTGTTTTTCAGAAAAAGCACTGTGTAAGGAGAGGGAGCCCGTCTCCTGAACCTCCTTAAAGAATGGACCCTGGTGCATGCGGTTACTTTAGTCTCTTTGAAAAATACTGTCTTAATTCTGGCTTACAGATTTGTGATTTCCCCATTGACAGAAGCTGTTGCCTGTACTTCTTAATCTGCATTCTTCAGTACCACCTTGACTTTCTAATAGGAAGATCATAGCTAATTCATGTACTCAAAATATGATAGTGGAGAGTTATGTGTAAGGGTGAGTGGCATTTTCATTATCTTGATATTAAATATAAAAAAATTAAATAAGAAAAATGGGAAGGGACAAAGTGAAAGATGATGGGAAAGAGAGGTAGGAAGTTTCTAGAGGATAAATCACATCTACTCCATTAAAAACAGTAAGAACATAAGCTCTAATATTCACTAAGTGTTTACAAACAGTGAGAAATACGTGCACACACAGCTTGACCATGTGCTAAGTAGCACCAACAAAAAGAATAATAGAACTTTTTAATGAAATTATTGTCTGACACATGTCTTTAAATGTAAAAAATGAGCCAACAGCTAGGCTGAAGTACTACCCGAACTTGTAGAACAAATTAATAATCTCCTTATGTAGAAATATTCCTTGTTTCCTCTTGGTTTCCCTTACCTAAGATTTTCTCTTTGCTCAAACACAAGAATGTGCCACTGAAGTTTTCCCTAAACACAGAAAGATGAAGAAATAAGAAAGCCAATTTTCTAATCAAGTAACCATGTTTTCCCTAAAAGTGGAATCATCAAAATACAAAGGAAGTTGAGACTTCTGAAAGAGAAAAGAAATGGCCTCCAAGAGTTGCTTTTATAAAGGGTACCACGGCTGTGGCTGGATTCAGAAAACATTGTTCCCATCTCCATAGCTGTTTACGTGAGCCAAATCTCCTTCTCAGCCGTGCCGCTGTTTGCTACTTCTGTCCTTTCAGCAATACAGAGAGGTAGATCTGTCACTGTTGCTTTAAGAATTAAAAATCAAACAAAGAGGGCTGAGCATGGTAGTGAAGAGCTTTCTTTAATCCTAGTTCAGTATGTGGGAGGCAGAGGAAAGAGCAGCATTGGAAGTCAGCATGGAACTGACAATAAGGTCTCATCTCAGGAAAAAAGGAAAAGAATAAAATGTCCAACAGAGCTTAGTCTTCCAGACGACAGGATGAGCAGGCGATAGAAAATAATTCAGATCCATGGATTTAGTGCCATCATCTACAATTCTAATATTTCTACTAAATATATTATAAGCACAAAATGATAATATCTTTGTATTCCAGAGAAATTTTATAAAATCTAACATTTACTATTCTTTTAAGGTTGTATCTTGTTGTATAAAGACATAATTTCTCATAAAACACTTAGACAACATTTGTCTTCTATTGTAATTATTAAACTTACTATTTTAAACATTTCCTATTCACAATTTGCCACTATGACGATATATGAATTTAGTTATCACAGTCATCATTTAAACAACTCTCCTAGCAAAACAGTGAACTTGAACAAGTGAATGAAATGAATATGAAGTGGGTAATTAATACAAGACCTAATGACAATTTAGAGAAGTGTGTACAGATCTTGTTCTGAGATTCATCTCTGTATAAACATGAAGAAGGTTAGTAACTTATGAGAGGACCCCCAACAACTCCTGAGGTAAAGATATAAATGTCTCCTGTGGGTTTTTAGAAGTTGATTCCTAGGCAAAAGTGAATCCCTTCATTGCCATATTAACTCCAGATTTGTTTGTCAACATATACATCTAGCACTTTCAGAGTGAGTGAGATCATAACAGTGTTTATTCGTGTTTGTGGAGGGGAAAGATGAAATGGTGAAGACAACAGTCATGGAATTTTTCTGTTACACACAACAAAACTTGCTGACTCTGATGGTCTGACCCACCTCTCTAAGCTCAAGATAAAAGTGAATTCACAAGAGGACAAACACAGAAGGCAATTTCAACAAAAGACTCAATGCTGAATATTTTGTTTGCTCATTTCTGTAAAGATTTTATCTAAGGCCATTTGTATTTGATGAAGTTACATAACAATTTTAGCACTTACAAATTATGAATGTTTTGACTACCAGAAAAGCATACAAATAGAGATTTTTTAAAGACAAAAAAAATGTTAATACGGATTTCCTTCTGTAAATGCTATCTTTTCATGATAACATAATTTTTATATACACTCACATAAAGTCAGAGCTTTTTGTCTGAAATATTAGCTGTCTTCAGAGTTAAGAGGCAGGAGCCAACCTGTTTACCCTGACCCTGTGGTGAGACAGCAGGATTTCCAAGCTGAGATTCAGACTATTCCTTTGTCCCACATGACTGGGATTTGAGCAGAACAGCAGGATTCTTCTCAGCTTTTGGAACCTACATAAGGTAACAGCTTTTCTTTAGCACACCTACTTTTTCAAAACTCTGAAAGTGTTTGTCTTTAATCATCAAATGCAGCATTATGTTCCAGCTGCTATTTCAGAAAATAACAATGTCCTTCAAATTTTATTACAAGGAACAGGGACTGTGATATTCAAATTCCTCGAATTTTAAATATTCATTTCATAGGTCACAACCAATTTATGGGATAAGAAACCAATTTAGTCACTTCCTAGTTAACTATTAAATATTGAATAATACTAGAAGAGAATGTCAGAATACATTTCATACAGGAGAGAATAAGTTTTGATTGTATACATATGTATTTTAGTGTGATAATACATATTTTGTTGACATAAAGCTGTTTGTATGTTAATCTTGATTATCTTTGAATGGTGTCCCTGTGATCTATAATTCTATCAATATAAAAATAGCTCTTACTGAATTCTGTTTTGGAACACTGTCATAATTGTATAAAAAGGAAAATTGTAAAGCATTGCCAGCTCTGTAAAACACATTTTAGTAAGAAGTGGCCCAGGCTGTTCCTTCTGTAACCATAGTCACTACTGACTCAAGTAATTAAGCTCCTTGAATCACACAAACTCTGTCCTAGGAAATGCTGATAAATGCCTTTAGTGTCTATGTGACTTACCTTCCCCCTTTACAAATCAATAGGATAAGTTAGATTGATCATTGAAATTATCTGCTTTGAAATGTTAGACACTCATGATAACAAATTAATATAAATTAATTAATACAAAATGGTTAGGTCATAGTTCAACTTGTGATCAGAAACAGAATTTGATAGTGTCAGGAAATAATATTTTTCCTGAGAGCAATTAAATTTACACACATTTCTTTTAAAGATCAAAACAATTGTACTTTATATATATATATATATATATATATTTGGTTTTTCAAGACAGGGTTTCTCTGTGTAGCTTTTCGCCTTTCCTGGAACTCACTTGGTAGCCCAGGCTGGCCTCGAACTCACAGAGATCCGCCTGCCTCTGCCTCCCGAGTGCTGGGATTAAAGGCGTGCGCCGCCGCCGCCGCCGCCGCCGCCACCACCACCACCACCACCACCACCACCACCACCACCACCACCACCCGGCTTGCACTTGATATTGATGAGATAAGATTACATTATTTATAGGAAGGAACACAGTAGTAAATACATTCCTTTTTATCATAGTGAAACTACAGAATTAATGAAAGGTGTTTGTCACTTTCTCAGGCATAAATAGGAAGTGAATATCTGAAAGGATTTATAACAGCAGCATTTTAAATTATATTATCAATTCTGAAATTCTTTCAATGTTGCTATAAAATACAGATTGATAAGGTCACTTATTTTTGTACTTATAACTTGTTTGTTCATGCATCTATAATATTTTGCATATCATATTTGCCAAAAAAGATATCCCTCTACTACTTCAAACTGAAATAGTATAATGTTCTTTTCTTCTTTATATTTTAATTGACTTATTTATATATTTATAATGACCAAAGCAATTACAATATATGTATACACTGTCACTTGGCCAATTAAGCAAATGATATATATTCTACCATACATACTTACAACTATTTTGTGGTGAAAACACCAAAATATCTATAGGCTTTCTTGTTTTGAAAACATACTTAAATATTTTTTGAAGTTTACAATGAATAAATACAACAAATAAATGAATTTCTATCATTTATTAACAAATGATTAGCTGCTTTTTATTCCAGTTAATCAATTTGCTTTACCTAATTCTAATTTGTTACTTATTTACTTAAATTTTAAAGAGAGGATCTTACTATGTAGCTCAGGCTTCCTCAAATTCATTGTCCTCCTGCCTCAGGGGCCTGAATGCTAGCATTATAGGTACATGCCATCAGATAGGTCTATTGTGTAGATGTAACTAACCGTCTTATTAAATAAGAAACACAGAGCCAAGGTAAAGATAAAAGCCCAAGAGGTCAGAGTTAGGAGCTTACCCGCGTGCTGCTGGCTAGCTTCTTCCGCCAAGAAACCTCTCCGAAAAGGGAGCTACTTCCTGTGCGTTTGACTTATAAAGAGTTCTGGTTCTTCCTTCTCATTGGTTGTAAACCCAACTACGTGGCTGTCTCATCACTGCCTCTCTGTACAGACCTCCAGGTCTATGGTTGGTATTGAGATTAAGGGCGTGTGTCTCCAATTCTGGCTGTATCCTTGAACACACAGAGATCTACCTAGTTCTGCTTACCAAGTGCTGGGATTAAAGGCGTGCACCACCACCGCCCTGGCTTTCCCTATGGTTTGCTAATAACTCTACCTCTAGGCAACTTTATTTATTAACATACAAATAAAATCACATTTCAGTACAAATAGAATACCACTATATTTCCCCCTTTCTAATTTAATAAAAAGGAAAAAAAAGGAAAGTTGTAACTAATATAAGAAAAACTATATACAAAAGTACAATAACTATATACAATATATACAAGTGATGAATACCTAAACAATGTCTAGTCCATTTGTATTTGACAAATTCAGAGAAAATAATTCCATTACTTATCCTAATTTGGTAAGTCCAGAATGTACCTAATTCCTTTCTATCCTAACTTATCTTCAACTATAACTAACTAATCTTCAACTCCCTCAGAGACCCAAGAAGGAAATAATATTACCTAACAAAAATAAAAACAAGAAGTGCATGCAAGCAACTTCCAAAAAAATTGTGAGTTGACAGAAACAGCCAGCCACCTGGACAGTCACCTGAGGCTTCTCCGCAGTGTTGGGGCATCATCTTCAGCCTATAGGCTTAGCGTATCTGACAGACTCATTTGTGAAGTAGGATGTACACAAGGTCAACAGTTCAACCTCACCTTGGATGAGAGCAGTCCATGTACCAGAAACACCTGAATTCCACTAGTGTCATGTCCTGATTCAGGATTTTAAATTCTGGAAATTGTTGATGGTTTTTGAATTCAGCTGTCCATTCTTCTTGACTATGTACGTGTGGCTTCATCTCAGCATCCCGTTCTTCTCCACATCCCTCTATTAAATGCCAGTCTGTTATTGAGAGGCATGAGCTTAGTTACTCTTCAAGAATAACTGTTTCAGCTGCTGTTCCATTGCACATCAGAAGCCATCGGCCCACTGCCTGTTCAGCTGCCTTCGAAGGAAAGGGCACTGTACCTTTTCCGGATTGCAAAGGCCACTTCAGGGATGGTGCCATATTGTCCTGGCCTCAGAAGATGCCTTTTGATAAAACCATAACCACACTTGTTTTGGCAAGAATCAGTAGTCCTTTGTTTCACTATTGTCCATATCTGAAATTATAGTTACATCAAACTATGTTTTCTTCCATAATAGAAAAGATAAAATGCTATTTATAAATAAGAATGTAATGGTTTTATGCCCATGCCCATTCATTGACCTCTAAATTATGTAAATGCTGTAACAGTTGTCCTGAGTTAGAGAGGAAGTACATGCCACAAATGGTCCTCTCCTTCTCCCAATAGGAAATCACCCTGTCCTTTCACATTTGTCGAAGGAGTTTTCAGAAGTCCAGGGTGTTAATAAAGTAGAATTTGCTGCTGAAAATCAATTATCACCAGAACTGAGGAAGTCAGACCTTTCCTAAGTGCCAGATGAAAGGTGTGAGGATCCTCATAAACACCTTTGAGAAATTAACAGAATGGTCATTTTCACAGGGCTCCATGCTTGCATCTGCTGCATGCCTCCCAGGGCCCCCCATATTACAGACCATGTGTGGTACAGCTTTGCACAAGTCGAATGTGAAACAGACAGGTTGTGATTCTTCTTACTTCAGGAATAAAATAGGACCATGCAGATCTTCCCTGCATGGCCCCAGGCTGAAGTAATGACCATAATTTGTTGTAAAAGCTACAAAGCCTCTGAAGCACACCATCGGCTAGTCACCCCCATTGATATTTTCTCCTCCTTATAACTGCGTAAACATTAATCTACCATCAAATACATCCTTTCAGACAGCTGCCCAAAGCATGGGGGGGAAGCGAGTCTCCCATTTTTTCTACTTCAGCCACTGATACTCTTTGCACACAAGACTTAACATACGTTGGAACACCACTGACGACACACCAGGAGATGGAACCAAAAACGTCAGGAGGAAGCTTCGGAGACTCTCCTGAGCTAGAAAGACAGACTGCAACCTACCTCATGCTACTCATGCTCCTCTAATTCCTCCTCCAGAGAACCAAGCAAGATGAGGAACAGAACATTAGACAGGGACATACCAAAAAAGGAAGACAGTCCCTGATCTGATTGGGAGGGGGATATGAAATATGAGATTTTTCCCTCCATTTTTCCATTTTATGTCACAGAACAAAATTTAATTAAAGAGGAAAATTGAACTAAATGTAAAGCAATAAGTAGCCAGGGATGTTTGGTATCTGCAATAGAAATACCCTCCACAGGCATGTATGTCAAAAGCTCAGTTCCCAGTGTAGTACTGTTTGAAACAGTAGACACCTTTAAGAAGTTGCCATATGTTGTTGAGACTTCACGGGTATAACTTCTCTGACATTTCTAAGAGACACAATCTCACAGCAGACATACTGTTCCTCAGGCTCTTACGATTGTTCTAGCCTCTTTTCTGCAATGTTCCTGGAGCATTGGGTGCTAGAGCTGTGTTGTACATGACTTTGCTGGTACTGGATACCATCCAGTCACTTGTTCTCTACAATTTGATCTGTTGTAGCTTTCTATATAATGGTTAAAAAGAAATGTCCTTGTTGAGGGATGAGAGCTAGACTTATATATGTGTATAAAGATAAATATTTAGAATGTTGTTAGGAATTGTACTGGTTTAATAAAGCGGTAATTGGAGGTTCTCCTCTAAGATTCATGCCCTTACTAGCCCCAGGTAGTTGGCTAAGTTTCTAACAACATGGCTGCCTAACTAGACCTGAACAAGGATGGTACCAATCGACACGCTAACATAGAAGTGAAATATCTCAAAGGCCCAAACCCTTGGCAAAGAACTACAAGTGACTAAAGAATGCAGAGAGTCCAAGAAATATCTTCCCCAGGGAAGAGTCCCCAGTTGGTTATCCAATGTCAAGTGGTCAACCCTGAAATCACATACATGCAAGTAGCATTGTACAGACTCAACAGATTTAGGAACAAGGGAAAGGGTGAAATCACGTAATTATATTTTAACTTAAAAAAAAAATAAAAGGACGTGAGCCCAGTGGATAATTTTTAATTATTGGGGCATGTCTTTAAAGGGGACTACGAAATTCCAGTCTTCAACTTCTCTTTCTCCAGGAGATGGATGCCCTCTATTCCATGATACTGTGCTGTCATGAGGTCAACTAGTTATAAGCACAAATGTTATACAATAAGTCAAAATAAATCTTTTCTCTCTATAAACAAATAATCTCAGGTATCTTGTTATTGCAACAGAAAGCCTAGCACAAGCATTAAGCCATGTCATTTCAATATGTGTCTAAAGATATAAAATATTTATATAATCAAATGTTGCATGTCTAGCTTTGTCTCGCTTTTAGATAATGCTAGACGGTATCTTCCTGAAAGATCACTTAATTATATAATGAAATAAGAAAAGGGTTTCTAAAAACTTCTGCCTTTACTTAAGACAAACTGCTTTGTGAACTAGAAATGTTCAAAAAGAGAGTAGGAAGAAGGAAGATGCAGACAAGGGGACCAGAGGGATGAATGGCTGAGAGTAATAGCAAACTCTGGGATCTAACTCTTCAGAGCCCGAGATAAGGACACACCCAAACCCATCAGGGAGAAAGACTGAGCACAGGCTCATTCCTGAAGAAAACGAACCGACAACACATTCTTACCTGTATACTCACTGTGTTTTCATTATTTCAATTTTTTTCCTATGATACCTTTTTATAGCTCTGAGTACACACCTGTTCTGTTTAAAACTCCAGACAGTCTGAATTATCTTTCAGATATCTTTCTGATATTTGAAAGTTGAAAGCTTTACTCTTCCAAAGAACAAAGGAAGACATGATGAGTCCTGTATGTTTTCTTTGAAGTCTATTTGCCTAGATCCTGTCACTTTTCTCTACTGCCACTTGTCCCTATTCAACCTTTCCAAGCCTGCATTGCCGAAATACTCAAATTTACTCAAATTCCTCACTTCTCAAAAGTATCTCTGTCTTTACTCTGAGCTCGGCTGCCTGTCAGAAGTAATACAGCTGTGGTCCCCAGGCATCAGTCCCTAGGGAGGGCTAATTTCTAAGCATATTAAACACTTTGATTTTTTTTTTGTGGCTTCATTTAAATTTAGGCAAATGTTGAGCTCATTATCGAGCACAGACACTGAGCTGACAACCAGACAGATGCATGGAGTCCTGGTTAATTCTGCCATTGCACCTCTCTGCACTGGGATGACAACCAGTGTCCTGAGTACACAACGGAAATTCAATACACTGTTCATTTCTCATTTTAAAATTAATTATGTTAAATTAGAATATAAGACAATTGGTTTCACTGTGACATTTTCATATGTATATGTCATTTCACTTTCCTCTTATTTGTGCCCCTCCCCATTGTCCTCTCTATCCCTCTATCTCCCATCTTGCAGGTCCCTTTCCTCCCCCCAGTTTCCTCTTATCTGCTCGTATGGTATAGTATTCCACTGTACACACACACACACACACACACACACACAGACACACACACATGCACACACACACACACACACGTGCACACACACACACACACATGCACACACACACACATGCACACACACACACATATACACATGAGCAAACATGTCTATGTAAATTTAAATTGCTCTGCATATAAGAATGGGGATGTTATTTTTGTCTTTCTGAGACCAGCTTGCTTCACTTAACATTAAGATCTCCAGCTGCACCCGTCCATTTTGATTCATTTCTCGAGTATCAAACCCGGAATTCAAGCATGGGACTTTGGTTTTCCACTTTAGCAGAATCAAGACACAACTCACAGCTGGCTATAAGCTTTCAGGAAAGTAGTGAAGTAAAGCGTTTTATCCTTAACAATCGAAAGGCTGAACACTCACACATTTCTATAGTAATAAAAGAACAGGTGAGAAATAACATCAAGCATTTTGAAATATTTAATGTTAATTTCCAGTGGTTAAATCCATTAATATCCATGGGAAAGTTTTGAGGATTTAAGAATAAATAGTAAAATTCATTGATCCTAAACTTCTTCAGATACCACAATTCTGTTAAGTGTGTTCACACATGAATTCCAGAGACTGAGAAAGGAGGACTGCAAGTTTGAAGCCACCCTTTTTCAAAACAAACTGAAAAAAATAAAACAGATACAAAAGAAATGCTAACTATAGAAGGCTTAGACTAAACGAGAACTGTGAAACCATCAGAAATTAAATGGTATGAAATTTAGACAATATCAGGAATAGAACTAGTCTATTCTTATCTAAGGGGGATGATAAAATAGTAAATCCCAAGTTTACTTCTAAACTTCTTTATTTTTCACTCCAGATTGATACATGTTTGAAAATCTGAAGATGGGCAAGATAGAAACAAGGAATTACATCACATAGAGCAGACACTGTATCCAGGGGCACTGGATTCATAGAGAGCTTTTCAATTAGTGTTGATACTTGACTGTAGATTTAAAAATGACTACAATTTACAGTCCCTAGGGATACGATCCACAGCATATGATCTTTGGGTGTCATACAACATCATCTGGACATCCTGGAGGATGAGGATGACATCTTGGTTAAAGATCAAGCAAATACTGTCAAATAGTTCTGATTGCAGTCTGATTTGGTGCACAGATATAGCACAATAGTGACACAAATGAGTATCATATGACATCAAAAATAAAAGATAAAGGGAAAATATTTGAAGTTGTAGACCAAACTATATATAGACAGTGAATAATGATAATCAATAGCTGTAAAGAAGAAGGACAGATGCTGTGTGCTGTAAATACATTGTACAAACATTAGCCTCTAAATCATTCATGTACAACAACATTTGCTTGACAAGAAGTTTGATGTGTTAAGTGGCAGAACTAAAGTAAAGAATATACTTCTTGGCATATTGAAAAGACATTGTCATTTCCAAAAGAGAAATGAGAACCAATTTGAATTAACTCCCAGACTAATGGTGAGTATCCTATTTCGGAAGCAGCCCAGCAAGTATACAAAGGATGTATCTTCCCTTCTTAATGTACAACACCACGTTTTCTTTGACTCTTACTTGCAGAAGGGCCAAGGAAGCGAGGAAAGTGGTCTCTCAGAAACTTAAAAAATTGGACTCCTGACTTGAGCTGTTTTTCTAGAATGTCTCAGTCACTTTACTTGACTATTCCATTTAAAGTTTTCTTGGGAAATGTCCATTCACCAATCTCATATTCTATTCTCTGTGTCTGGCTTCAGTAATCAGAAGATGAAAGATGGGGCTTTCATCCAGCTAACACAATAAAAAGAAATATTTAATTCATACTTACCAGAAGAACTTGTAAGACACACAAATGACTTGGAAAGAAAGTCTGGCTTTGTTGTGAAGATTTTTGTTGTTGTTGGTTGGTTGGTTGGTTGATTTTTCGAGTTGTGAAGTTTATTATTACTATTAGATTTTATTTTACTCATCTTGACAGTGGTGATGGGGTAATGAGAGTATTTTTGCAAATAGTCCTGATACTTCAGACCAGGTAGGACAAAAGATCAAACTTATGAGAGTATTTAATTTGTTTGTTTGTTTGTTATTTTGTTTTGACATTTTTCTGAAAACCAAGTTTCTCTCCAAGACTCTGGTGAAAATTACAAGTTTGCTGTAAAAGGCAGTTCTCATTCTCCTATCTTATATCAGGATATTTTTAGTGTTATATGTAGAATGCACTGAAGAATTACTGATTCACATCATAATCCACTCCTAACTTTATAGGGTGAGGAATGGCAAAAGAAAACAGTAGCATCATCCTTCTCTCTCACTGTGCTGAAATCTTCAAGTCATATGTGAAAAGACTGCAGGACCTATTTTTTTGATTACTGGCTTGGTGAACTATTTCAGGAAATAAATTTCCTTCTTGTTGAGTAATGTATACAATATATGAATGCTCTCATAGCCATGCCTACACACATCATTCTTCCTTTCATTAAAAGTCTCTGCCTCTTGTATAAACGCCAATGAACCTGGAAGTTTCTGTACTAAGAAAGAAAATGGGTCAAATACAGAAAACAAGGGATGCATATGTGTAATTTAATGGCAACAACTATAACAAACCAGGAGCAGTAAAAAAGAAAAATATGGAGAAACAAAGAGAACAGTGGTTAGAAAGACAGAGATGGTGGTGACTAGAAGCTATAAGTTGCCATTCTATTGGGTAAGAAAATACAGAGATGCTTACAAAGCGTGAGAAATACAATTAATAATGCTGTATTAGATTCTGTAAATTTGCTCAAAGTAGATTTTAGATGTTATTGCACACACAATAAAGAGAACTATAGGATGTAGGGCATGTTCATTTACTTGACTCTTTTCACTAAGGTATGTAAATTACAATATCATGCTGAGAAAGATGTGGTGATTTAAAGCCTTTGGTGACAGCATCAGGCTCATAAATAAAATGGTAGTGGATCACCAATCACTTGATGGAACTCATTCTTATAGGACGAGATGGTGGCAGCATTGTACTTCTGTGATATTGTTACCCAAATATATTACCCCTATATGGTGTGAGACAATATTAGAGACAATTTTACATGACATAATTTTAGAACTCAAAGAACAATGAGGTATTTATAAAGAAATGTATGGTTTTGATGTGTGTGTACATATGTAGTATAAAATAGCCAGGGGATTGATAAACACAAAATTGAGAATGACTCTCACCTAAGGATCAAATGGGGAACAATGGGTACAGAATATACCTCTTGAGTGTAACATATATATACATAAGTATTTTTCTTTTAAAAAACACATTCCTATTTTTGTTTTTGTTTGAATATTGGCAATTTTCAAAAAATATAATGTATAAAATACAAGGAAATACAAGAATTATGTTTTTGTATTCATCAGAAGAAAGTTTAGTTATCTTGATTTATTTTATAATCAATTAGGCACTCATGTTGTTTTTGATATTTGGAATGGAATTAAAGATTATTTATTTATCATTCAAGTAAAAAATATTTGTTGCTAGAGGCTTATAAGGATATGTATCTTGAAACTTAAGAGATGACATGGTGATCTACAGCACTTTCTGCTCTTGCAAAGGATTTTTTTTCCCCAGCACCCACATGGCATCTCAGTCATCTGTAACTACAGTTCCAGGAGATGCAATGCCCCCTTCTGGCCTCTGTAGACACTAGGCATATACATAGTACACATATATGCATGAAGGAAATACCTATTATATTTTGTGTATATATATATATATATCATATACATAAAAATAAAAATAAGTAAATCTTTAAAAAAATGTGAATTTCGGGCTTCTTACATTGATTCTCTCAAATAGGAAAAACTGATACCATCTGACCCAAAAACATAATTGGCCTATGGCCTTAAATACAACCACTGGTAATACTGGGATATATGCATCTAGTCAGTGATTTGTTTGGAGAGAGAAGTGTCCTGATATTTTCCTATTTGTGGAACTTTAGGTAGTGATGAGTGGGTTGGCTGCTTTGTTGGTTAGTAACTCAGTTGTTAGAAAGGAACATAATGAAAAGATTGGAAAGTCTGGCTTATATATCTCCAGATGAGTATGCAGAATGGCATTGATTGTGAAGATTAATGTTTCTGATACAAATTCCAGCATAAAACATCCAAAATATCAGGAAATGAACATCCTAGTGGATGGGAGAAGTTGTAGGCAAGATGTATCAGTGTCCTCTCAGCAATCTCAAGACATGAAAGAATATTCCACCAGTGGGGAAAAATGGATATTTTAGCGCTGACCATGGTGCTTCATGCTTTTAATCCTAGCACTCAGGAGGCAGAGGTAGGCAGATCTCTGTGAGTTCAAGGTCAGCCTGGTCTACAAAAGGAATTTCAGGACAGCTAGGGCTGTTACAGAGAGAAACCCTGTCTTGAAAACCAAAAAAAGAAAATGGATATTATAAATTGGTCAGACATATTGTTAGGTATAGCTACACTTCCTAGCAGTTTAGACTTAGACACTGAGTCTCCTACATGAAAAGGTCTCCTGTATCTCAAACCAACATCTTAGGAGCAGGTGGATTATATTGAGGCTCTTGAATCCTGCAAAAAGCAGTATTTTATTGTCACTGAAACTGACAGCTTAGAGTTTAGATATCTGTCTTACCTGGCTGAAAAATATGACTCTAAATCCAGCATTATAGAAGCATTGATCTGTGAACATGTTCCTTATAACCATTACTTCAGGAAGGGAATTGTTTTTTTGATAAGGCAAGAGTTTCATGGGTTCCACGTTGTAATGCATGCTCCATTATCCCCACAGAGCCAGGTATCTGTAATGTGGTTGGTTACACCTATGTATTCCAGAGCAACAGCAAGAACAATAGAAAAGAGGTAGTTAACCCTGTTACCATGGAGATCTGGGGATGGTCTTAAAAGTGGGTTAAGAAATAATGTGTCGGGAATCTAGGGGAAACACTAGCACATTTTGAAGCTCACATGCTAAATTAAGAGACTGGAGGGCAAGAAGCAAGTAGGCCAGCAAAGTGGGAAGCTAAGCTTCCTATCTTCATTCTCTCTCCTTTCTGCTTTTCTCTCTCTGCCATAGTCAATCCCCCAGTCTCATCCACAGTTCTGTAGCAAATTTTCTGTTGTTGATTCTCCTCATTATCTGTTCCCATTCCCAAGGGACTAGTAGATGCTGGTAGAACACCCTCCATTCCTTCCTCCTCTAAACTCACACAGCCCCTGTTACCAGCCCATCCCTATACTTACATGTCTGCTCCCAATACCCAGAAACACATTTTACCTGGAACCCCAATGACTGTGCCTATCAGGATCCCAGAAAAATTTCTTACCAGGCAACACACAGCCACCACACTCTGCTAAGAACCAGAGAGGACAACAGAAGCCAAGGAAGAAAACACCTACCTAACAAAGACAAGACCAGATAGCAGCATCTAGAATTACAATCTTCCCAAACCTAGATGCCAAGATGCCAGCCTAAAAATGTAACCAATAGCAACCAGGACAATGTCTCCATTAGAACCCAGCAACCATATGACAATAGGCCCTGAGACAGCAACATAGCTGAAGCACAAGAAAAAGTCCTTAGTAAACATGATAGAAATCCTTAAAGAGGAAATGAATAACTCCCTTAAATAAATCGATGAAAACACAAACAGTGAAAAGAAATAAATAAAACAGTTCAAGAACAGAAAATGGAAATAGAATCAATAAAGAAAACCAAAACAGGGGGAAATCTGGAAATGAAAATTTTAGGAACAAGCCATGCTTTTAATACCAGAATGCAGGAGGCAGAGGTAGGTGAATCTCTGTGAGTTCAAGGCAAGTCTGGCCTACAGAGAAAGTTCCAAGACACCCAGGACTACACAGAGAAATCCTGTCTTGAAACAAATGAAAAAAAGGAAAGAAAAAAAAGAAAGTAAATTTTAGGAACTCAGACAGGGAACTGAGATATAAACCTCACTAACAGAATACAAGAGATCAAGAAACAGAAGAGAGAACCTCAGGCGTTGATGGCACAATAGAAGAAATGGAAACCTCAGTCAATGAAAATGTTAAATCTAGAAATTTTCAATCATAAAAATATAGGAAATCTGGAACACTATGAAAAGACCAAAACTAAAAATAATATGAATAGAGAAAAGAAAAGATACCCAGCTCAAAGGCCTAGAAAATATTTTCATCAAAATCATAGAAGAAAATGTCCCTAAACTAAAGAGAGAGATGCCTATCAAGGTACAAGAAGCATACATAACACCAAATAAATTAGACCAGAAAATAAAGTCCTCTTGGCATGTAATAATCAAAACTTTAAACATATAGAACAACAAAGAAAGAATATCTGCTGTGTGATGTTCTGTATGCTGTGAATATCTGTTGCTCTGATTGATTGATAAATAAAATGCTGACTGTTCAGTAGCAAGACAAAAAACATAGGCCAGGCAAGCAGACAAGGAGAATTCTAGGAAGAGGATGGAATGAGTCAGGAGTCACCAGTCAGACAGAGAAGAAGCAAGATGACAAGGCAGAACTGAGAAAAGGTACCAAGCCATGTGGTTAAACATAGATAAGAATTATGGGTTAATTTAAGTGTTAGAGCTAGTCAGTAATAAGCCTAAGTTAATGGCTGAACAGTTATAATTAATATAAGCCCCTGTGTGTTTACTTTGGGGACGCAAGTGGGAGAGATTTGTCCCAACAGCTGGCCAGCCAGGACACAGGAACACTTCCAGCTACAAATATTAAATGCTGCAAAGGAAAAAGGCCAAGTAACATATAAAGGCAGACTAATTACAGCAATGCTTGACTTGTCAATGGAGACTTTAAAAGCCATAAGGGCCTAGACAGATGTTTTACAGACTTTAAGAGACCATAGATGCTAGTCTAGATTACTATACCTAGCAAAATTTTCAATCACAATAGATAGAAAAAAATAATATATTCCATGATAAAAAATAAATAAAGCAATATCTATCTACAAATCCAGTCCTTCAGAAGGTACTAGAAGATAAACTCCAACCTAAAGAGATTAACTATATCCCACAAAACACATAGAACAAATAATCCCAGATCAGTAATGTCCAAAAGGGGAACAGGCATACACATGTACACACACACACACACACACACACACACACACACACACACACCATAGCAAAAAAAATAACAGGAATCAACAAACACTGCTCATCGACATCTCTCAACATCATGGTTTCAATTACCCCACAAAAAGATACAGACTAAGAGAATGGATGTGAGAACAGGATCCATCCTTCTGCTACATCCAAGAAACACTCCTTAACAACAAGGAGATATCCCATGAAAACAGGCCTAAGAAGCAAGCAGGTGTAATCCTTTCAATATCTGGCAAAATAGGATTCAAACCAAAACCAATCACAAGAGATACAGAAGGACACTACATACTCATCAAAGGAAAAAAATCCACCAAGA
>CABHPQ010164206.1:3651-21024 GCA_902168405.1 Peromyscus aztecus
AGAGAGAGAGAGAGAGAGAGAGAGAGAGAGAGAGAGAGAGAGAGAGAAACATTGTCCAAAAAAAGAAAAAAAACAAAAGAGTTTAAGCAGCTTGGGAATTCCAAGGACATGAAATGACCTCTCCTGTGGAAAGAATCATGTTGACTTTTATTTGACTGGAGGGAAGCCAGGAGGTGGTGGCACATGCCTTTAATCCCAGCCCTCAGGGAGACAGAGGCAGGCAGATCTCTGTGAGTTCAAGACCAGCCTGGTCTACAGAGCAAGCTCCAAGAAAGGCACAAAACTAGACAGAGAAACCCTGTCTTGAAAAACAAAAAAAAGCCGGGCGTTGGTGGCGCACGCCTTTAATCCCAGCACTCGGGAGGCAGAGCCAGGTGGATCTCTGTGAGTTCGAGGCCAGCCTGGGCTACCAAGTGAGTCCCAGGAAAGGCGCAAAGCTACACAGAGAAAAACCCTGTCTCGAAAAAACAAAAAAACAAAAAAAAAAGAAAAACAAAAAAAAAACCAAAAAAAACAAAAACCAAAAATCCACAAAAACAAACGAACAAAAAATGACTGGAGGAAAGATTGTCTTCCATGGAAGTATGCTGGCTTTAGGTCCCAATGATTCTGTCCTATTTGGTTGGACTCAAGGTCCAAAAGAATATGATCATGTCCACTGTAGATTTCTTGGTGTGTTGTTTTGTTTTGTTTTGATTTTAGATAGAATACCACTATTACATAGAAGTGGCTCACCTGTAGACCAGACTAAGCCTCAACCTCACAGAGCTCCACTTTCTTCTGCAGCCTAGTCCCCTGCAAGAATTTAAGAAAGGTCTATATGAAATGAAACTCTCTGAATGAACTATGTGGATCAGACTTAGTGTGGACAAAATGAGAACCAGTATGGTGGTGCATGCCTTTCTTCCCAGCATACAGAAGGAGTCAGATCTCTTTCATTTTGAGGCCAGCTTGGTCTACATAGTAATTTGTCAGTCAGGGAAAAAGATTTCTTGGGGAAGTCCCATTTCTTGGGTCTATTATATCAACTCTATGATAGCCAATGAAGGCCCACAAGCATCTCTTTAGAATGTCTCATCAGGGCTTATCTTTTTTTTATTTATTTTATTTTATTTTATTTTATTTTACAGCATAATTCAACTTTACATATCAGTCATAGATTCCCCGTTCTCCCTCCTCCCGCCCCGTCCCCCTCCCCCCCACCCCCATTTCCATCTCCTCTGAGGCAAAGACTCCCCCGAGGATTGAGATCAACCTGGTGGACTCAGCCCAGGTCTACCAATCAGGGCTTATCTTTATCTCAGCACACAGGAGCCAGAAACAGGGAACTCATGGCCAGCTACAAATAAAGAATACACAGATACAGAATACCTTTAGGTGGGCCCAGGGTCAATACCATGTCTCCTCAAGATTTATTATAATGGGCTTTTTGTACCGTACAAAGGGGTAAGGCAAATTCCTACCACTTTCAAGAACAAAGCAATATGTACAGCCAAGTGTAGACCATTCAAAATACCTGGTCACCTTGCCTGTGGGCAAATCATCTCATTCTACAGCCCTGCTGGGTAAAGCAAGCTCAGATTCTCTGACTTTGGGTAAGGTCTTACCAGGGAACTTCCGTGGGCCCCCACAAATTCCCCCTTCTTAATAATTGTGGGGGGCCGTTCTCGGGTTCCTCGTGGCTTTGCCCAGCAGATCCACATAGAGGATGATTAGGACCACGGGCCTGAGTGCAGGTGTCTGAGATGGTCTGCACTTGGCTGTACTGGGGGAGGAGGTCATTTGCTCCACCCCCTTGGCGTCTCTATAAAAACCCTGGGGCAGAGACAGTCGGGGCCCGTTGGAAAAGGTTCCAGGCCCTCTCGAGGCTATCCTTTATTTTCTATCTGTTTATCTCTGCGATATTCTCCGCAATAAATCCTTCTATCTAATATTTCCTGCTGCTCACACTCAAGAAAACTCTGGGAAGCTGTGGGGGTGGTGGGTAAACGCCCCACAAATAATATAAATATCTTAAGTGAGAGTGCAGATCTTGACTCTAGTCAGCTTTCCCTAAGAGCTTATAAGTAGCTGGAATAATCACAGCAACACTCCTGTTCCTTTATGGCTGCTATACTTCCTAATAAAGCAATAGAAGATGATGAAGATAGAATGGCTGTTTTCAATAGGACCAGGATGTCTAGAGCAGTTTTAGCTACATCAAGCATTTTTTAGAATCAATAAACCCCTGATGCAACCACATCAAATCTAAGGACTCCTTAGGATTACATTTCACATTAACAGGTTAACATCATAATTCTGGTATGAACATTATTATACACAATTACAATTCTCACAAACTTACATCCAAAAGTAAACTCTTAATTGAACTATTTACACTTCATAAAATTTACCAAACATCCAACTTAACGTTTTGCATTTCTTCCTAACAAAACATAGGGTACAAAATACAGGCTAATATTAACCATAAAAGAATAAGAAAATGTTTTTGCAGTTGAGCTGCTCTAATCCAGGAGCAAATATTATCCCAACTTCTACTCATGAGTACATTTTTAAAAATTAAATAGACTGAGCAATATAACAAATCCCCCTTACTTTATATTTTTTGAAGCTTCATCTTTGAGCCTGGGCAGAAAAAACAAACTTCTCTATTCCTACAAAAGACAGTTTCAGTTTTACACAAACAGTTACATTTCTACACAAAACAGTTTGTAAGTCATCACAGTTGATTTTGTATGTGTGTGTGTGTGTGTGTGTGTGTGTGTGTGTGTGTGTGTGTGTGAAATCAAAATTGTCCCATTGCAATGAACCACACTTGTCCATCCCGTTTCTTAAGTCTGAAAAGTTCAAACAGTCAGTTCTGAACTAGCTTTAAAGATCCACTGAAATCACAAGATCTGGGCCTGGCTCCTCATATGCCCTGAAATCTCTGTAGAGCTATCCAAGTCATAATGAATTTGAAGTAAAATGTTCTAAATATAAAGACACCCAGAACCAAAAATTTGTTGCAGATCCCTTGAATGCAACAACCCAGTACACAAGAGTCTCTAAAACATTTGCTCTCAGGTTCAGAGGCACTTTATGGCCTGGTATCCTGGCCCTAAGAACTTTGTCCTGGGGCAAAGATTGTGTCACCATAGCTGAGTGGCTGCAGACCTCTTTCAAAGAGTTCTCTGTGCAGCCAATATGAACCAGAAAGCTGTCTCTTAAGGGAGCCGTGTATTTGTTCATAGCCAGCAAACAGAGGCTCCAACCCATTCGGTCTTACGATCCCAGTCCTGGGGCCTGAGGGCCTTCAATCTCCCATGTTGCATTGGCTCAAGGTGCCTCCCTTTCCCTATGTGATTTCCATTCAGCGTGCTGGTCCTGTTACCTGCTCTGCTGGTGGCCTTGCATACTCTGTGTGCTGCCTTATGGTAGCTTGACATTCATCCTGGAGTAAGACTCTGCCTCACTTAGCAGTTCAAGTGCTGCTGCTAGGGAATCAGACCCTGTGCACAAAAGCTTTGCTGCCTCTCTATACCTGGGCCCTCCACCAGGACTCTCCCTTGGATCTACAGCACTGCTTCCACCAAGCTTCCATCCTTGGGGATGCTGCCTCATCTCCACAAGGACCTTGGTGTTCCCTGAATGCATACACACTCACACTGGAAGGCATCTGCTCCATGTCCCATCTGGTGTGCACACCCTGGCATCTTTCTCTGGAGGCTTTGTCTCACAAGCAGGAACCCATGGTGTGCTGGGGGTCACCCTCCCCTGCCTGCTGACAGAGCTACTCTGGTGCTGCGGTTCAAAGCCTCTGGCTGCACTCTCCAAGCCACCACCACTGCCTGCCATTCACCTCTGCCATGGCATCTCCACTTTGCCCTCAAGGTTGCAGAGCATAGCCTCTAGCCATGTCAGTCCAGCTCCCACACACACTATGTCTGATTGTGCTCTCCTCATTGTGGCTTCTTCGCAGCAGAAAATGCACAGACCCTTGGTGCTCAAGGTGGCTCTCTGGGGTATCTGCTACCTGTGATGTAATGATGATCTGTATGTCTCAGCAGTGCTGATGCTGGGTTAGCTGATGCTCCAGCTGTTGTTGTTCACAGTGGGAGCTTCTAAAGCTGCTGCTCATTCTGGGACTGCTAAGTCCCCAGTGGCTACTTAGTACTTGATACTGCTTTCTGCATCCTAGGTTCCATGCTCGGGAAATCTATTCTATCCTGTTACTGATTTTTGTAATTAAATAATTTAAAATATGCTTTGGATCAAGCAAAGAATTCTCCTGAGACCAATGGAAATCTGATGGTTATTTGATCCCATTTTGTCCAGGTCAAGGATTCTTGACCTTGGCCATTTGCACAGGAGAATCTCCTATTGTGAGCTATTCTGTGCATTGTAGATCTGCCCCCAGATTCTACCCTCCAGATACCAAAAGCAACATCGGTGTCAGCAGACACAGTCCAGGACAAGGGGCAGAACCATGGCTGAGTCTAGCAGGAAGTATCCCCACACAGTCCCCACTGTTCAGGGACAACACAGTGCTGAGGCAGTCAGGGCAGACAATGTCATCCCAGTCCTCAAGGTGTCTGGTCACCTGAGGACCGGTGGACCAGAGAGCCTGGTCTGCCCTGTGTGGACAGGAACAGTGGCCTGTGCTCAGGATGAACACTGCCTCAGCCTCTGGTGGGAGATGTGTGTGAGCTCACAGTACAGATGAGTCTTGTACCAAACACTTATGTGAGAATGTAGTGTCACAGCTTCTTCAGAGGGCTGGGATTGGTCAATGTGGGAGCTGCTCAAGGATGAGGACATGAACTCAACTGTTTTATTATAGCAAAATATTTTTATTTATACTTTACAGTTCACAAGTGAATATCGTACATTTTTACACATACAATTTCATTTTGTTAAATTTGCACTCATCTACAGAACTTTCACACAATAAGCACCTGAAACTGTGCATGCAGTAGGAAATGCAAATACTAAAATGTATTTATTAACCAATGAGAGCTGAAGGCCCTGCCTAAGCTAGACAATTTATATAGATAGATTTCTGTATAATCATAAAAAAATCTTAACTTTCTAGATCCAACAGCAGCTTTTGTTTAAAAAAAAACCATACATTTATTATTTTCTTTAAACTGACTCAACTGTATCATTTTCTGGTTTAATGTCAGTGGGTGTTGTTACACTTTCTTCTGAACAGGCTGGTGGGGCATCAGTTTGCTCTTCCTTATCTTTGGGACTTTCACAGCGATCTTGCAATTCGTTTTTGACAGTGTTCAACATAATATTCCAAGAGTTTTCAAACGGTGTCTTGATGGCAGATGGTGTACAATCAAAAGAAGATGTATTTTGGTCATCTGCATAACACGATGGATGGTAAATCTTTCCATCTACTCCAATAGCATTCTTTAAGTGCCATTCCTCCTCCTCTTCATCCCAGTACTGTTCAAATTGTTCTTGACAGATTTCACAACTCTCAAGTGCTCCAGCTGGTCCAGCAGGGACACTTTGGAACTCCTTTTCTTCAGCAGCCTCCTGAGTTTTGAGGACAGCCTTTTCATGAACCTGTTCAAAAAACTGGCTTTTTGCACGTTCTCCCAGATCATCTATTTCTTCAAATTCTATCCAGTCTGTTAAACTGTAGTACCAACGTTTATGAGTGACCTTTCTGCTAACATCTTTCTCAGTTCTATTTTGCTGATAATGCCAGTCCAAGTGATCTGCATAAACATCTCTCTGGGATGTCGGAAACCTCATTCCACAAGAATAACACTGAATCCCAGTGTACAGCTGGTTTATAACACTGTCATACCGTTGTTTCAGTTCTTCAGCTGTAAAATTAGTGAGATCTGGAACATCTGGATCTTCATTCTGATCCTTCGCCCCCTCAGGGAGAGGCTGAGCATCAGCCTCTTTTTCCTGTGTTGCAGTTGAATCAGACTGTGACATTTGAGAATTCCTGTTTTTAGCAGTTTTGAAAACAATTCATTTACATCCACCTCACTGAGATGATGATCAGGATATGCCTTAGGAAGACCTCCTGAAGGATTTTGAATAAAAGCTCCCCCATTCTGTGGATGAACTGGTAAAAACTGGTGTCCTTGGCCAAATGCTACTGGCTGAGCAACACCAGTCAGAACCTGTTGAGATGGCTGAATGTCTCCTACTGACATTGGACTAGGTAAATTGCCCAAGTTTCCCAACTGAGAACTTTGAATATTCTTTTCATCAAAATAGTGTCCTGAAGATCTGTTAAGGGCATTTGGGAAATTCTGAGGTACACTATCAAATCTCGGTTGAACCTCCCATCCAGGTGGCCCAGCAAATCTCTGTGGACCTGCCTGACCAGTTCTTTCAAATCTAGGACCTGGCTGGCAGTGTGTTCCATCAAATCTTGGCAAAAGTGATGGCTGACCTGGCTGTCCATCAAACCTTAGAGAGTGACAACCTTCAAATTTTGGACCACCTTAACCCAGAGGACTCTCAATTCTCAGACCACCTGCTGATACAGGACCCTCACACCTCATTCCACCTCCCTGTTGAACTAAAGATCCTTCAAACTTAATGCCAACCACTGGTTGGCCATGTGGTCCGTCAGACATAAGGTTCCTTCCTAGCTGATTATGTCCTTCCAATCTCAGACCAGCTACAGACTGACCCTGGGGACCCTGAAACCTCATTCCATCTCCTTGCTGTAGCAAAGGGCTCTCAAATCTGATAGTACCACCTGGCTGACCATGAGGCCCATCAAACCTAATTGCTGCCCCTGATGGACCATTATCCCCCTCAAATCTAAGTCCACCTACAGGCTGGCATCGAGGATTATCAAATCTAAGACTGCCCACAGGCTGTCCATGAGGGTCTTCAGACCTCAGACCACCCACAGGCTTACCCCTGGGTCCTTTAAATCCCACACCACAAGTAGATCTTTCCAAACTCACACTAGGTGAACCTTCAAATCGAAAACTGCCTCCTTCTCCTCTTTGAACAATTGTCCCTTCAAACCACAGAGGTGTTTCTACTGGTCCTGGAGGACCTTCAAAACTCAAAGGGTTCCCACCTCCTAACTGACCTTGTGGTCCTTTAAATCTCATAGGACCTCCTCCCACCATGTGCCCTAGTGACCCTTCAAACTGAACAGAACCCGGTGTAGGAGGTCCAGCCATTCTAGGGCTTAATTTATTAGGTCCTTCAAAAGTCATCTTGGCTGGGCCATCTCTCCTCACAGATGGCCTACCAGGCTCATGAAATAATGGTTGGTCTTCAGCTAAAGCTGTAAGCCGCTGATTTGTATGAAGGCCAGCAAATCTTGATGCTGGGCCATCTACAAACGGTTTATCTGAATCTTCATGTCTAGTTCGTTTAAGTGGAAAACAATCATTGAATGGAGATCTCTGCTCCTCTCCTCCACCTTCTTGATCCTGAAAGAGCTGTCGAATTTGATGCACAACACCAAGGAACTCATCCTGTGTAATTTCACCAGAAGCTAAACGTTCACTCATCATTTGAAGGAATTCTCTTTTGCTTCCAAGAGTTAACTCCTTAGGAATCTGAAGATTGGCATCTACACTTGGTCGATGGTGCTGCTTTGGGGTTCGAGGTGACAAGATTCCTTTAGTGCTTGACCAGCTCTCCCTATGCCTTAGATGAGGTGCTTTACTATGTTCATCACCCTGGTGGAAGCTTTTGTTTTTCTCCCAACCAGATTTAAATCTTTTGGCAGACTTGGAGCTTTGCCAATTCTCTATATTCTCTTTTGGTTTAGCACCTGACTTCATAGAATGTTGACTTGCTGCGTCTTGAGGCCGATCTTCATGCATCTTTTTCAGCAGTCTGGGATCTCCAACATCCTGCTTAGTTCTTCTCTTAACATTTCTTTCTTCCCTAGAAGGTGCTGGGAACTCTTCCATATGTGTCTGTGTAAGTCCTGACTGATGCATCTTTCCAACTTTGGGGGCCAAAGTTGGAAACACACGCCTTTGCCTTCCTTTGGGTGACAGTCTATCTCTTTTCTTTGGGGAATGTGTAATTGGTGACTGAGACATAGGTGACCTTGATCTTGATCTCTTTCGAGTGCTTGATCTCCCTGGTTTTGTCCCCTGTTTTTCCAATTCTTCTGTAACCATGTCCTGATTTGCACAATGCCATTTATGATTTGACTTCTACCTCCAATCAGCCTGTGTTCACATGACTTCATGTGCACATCTTTATCCTTCTTCTCTGCAGTTTTCCTCTTTTCTTTTACATCATCTTTGCCCTCAGCTCTATCCCGAAGATACTTTTTTATTCGTGGATCTCTCTTGTTCATACCACACAACCTCATCCTTTCCGATTCTTGATTTTTCAAGTCTTTTGTGTGGGATAATTTGTTCTTCAAAGGTGATTTAGATTTAGAATCTAACTTGTCAAGTTCTTTCTTGGTTATTCTTTTACTTGATTCACTTATTTCTTGCTTAGATGAATTTAGCTTTACAGAGGGTACAGTTTTCCTTGTTTTAACATCAGACTTGTTTAATGTGTTCATTACAAATTCCTTCCTATGACTCTGCTCTTTGCCATGGGAAGAATGTTGGCTCATTCTGTTGAGACAGGGATCCCGGGTAGTTGCTTTCAAGTCTTGAATTTTTAAGGATAGAACTGGTCGGCTTTTGTCAGGTTGCACAGGAACCTGGTGGGGAGTTTTAATGGCCATGGTGGGAATTTGTGAATCACGTAATTTAGATGGTGCTAATCCAGCACCCAAGTTGGTTGTCTCTTGCTGAATGCTAAGAGATACTGCCAGTTGTGCCTTAGCTTCTTCTAACTCAAGGTCCAGCTTTTCCTGCTGAAGTTCTAACAACTGTTTTGGTTTGCAAGTAATTGTTTGTAGACCAATTTCTAAATAGTCTTATTAAATATGAAACATAGAGCAAAATATAGGGGTAATAGCCGAAGAGATGAGAGAAATAACAAAAAGCCACGGGCGACCTTACCTTATCAGCAGGCTGTAGCTTTCACAAAGAGAGCTTCTTCCTGTCTAACCTCTGCTTTTATAGGCTTCCTGTTCTGCCTTCTCATTGGCTCTAAGCCCAGCCACATCACTTCCTCATCACTGCCTATCTATACAGACCTCCAGGACTCTATGGTTGGTACTGGATATAAAGGGTGTGTCACAGAGACCCCGCCTGTCATGTGATCGGATTAAGGTCGTGTGCTACTACAGCCTCACTGCTGTTTATGGCTCGCTTTGTGACCTCTCAACTCCAGGCAAACTTTATTGATTAACATACAAATTAAATATCACATTTCAGCACAAATAAAATGTCACCACAACTGTTGCCTTATCAGTTGTTCTTCAGTAAGATTCTTTTGTATGTCAGGTACAATCAGAGGAATGGAGATACTGCGGGAGCTGACCACTGTGCCAGGCGTTGAAGGCTCCTCAGGTGATTTATTTAACAATTTGGGTTTTCTGTGGACGCTAGATGACTTCACATTAGGGGGCAGAAGTTTAATAGGCCAAGCGGGATCTAGTGAATTGACTCTGACATCCAAGGCACATAGTTTCTTCAAAGGGAATATTTCATCCCACGTGGAACGTAATTTAATAAACTTTTTCTAGTATTTTCATCCACTTTTTCAAATACACAAATAAATGTTGCACTAGATTTTTAGTAAAGGCAGTGAGATACTCTCTTCCAATGTTTTTCACGATTGAATCCATAAGGTACATAAGAGGAAGCTTCTCTGGGGAAGGAACCTTGTGGGTTTGGGCCTCAATGAGAGAGGATCTTCTTGGCAAAGGCAGGTTCTCCTAGGCTACAAGGGTCTGCAAATTGATGTGTGGTTTGCTATTATTGAAGGTCAGGTCTTCCAACAAGGACTGACAATCCCGACAGGTGTCTCCCTTGTCCCCGGAGCCCTGGCCTCAGCCAGAGTCTGCTCTGTCATGGCTCCTAGGCCGGCCTCTTTCTGCAGTCAGTGCTGCCAAAGCTGAAGCTGCTCCACACCATGCCTCCCTTCTAACACCTGGGCCATGCTCCCCAGCTCTCTAGTGGCTGTGGCTTCACCACAGGCTGATCAAGGAGGAGGGATGGGGAACAACCCAGGGGAACCTTGGGGAAGAAACGACACAATGTCACTGGGAATCTCTGGACACTTCCAGAAGCCACTGAGGCTCCTTTCTCAACAGACACAAAAGGCCCAGTTAATTGTTTCAATGGGATTCCAGAGTGTGTGAAAGATGGGTTCCCAGAAGGTGCTCTCTTTACTGGGAAGGTCTAGACTTAACTTTACAGGCTCCAACCTAGGGAAAGGTCCACCATCTTACACTTGACCTTACAGGCTCCATCTTGGGGAAAGGGCCACCATCTTAGACTGCCTGCTGTACTCAGTAAGAGTTTATTAGCCTGGTGGTGGTGGAGCAAGACTTTAATCCCAGCACTCTAAGAGTCTCTGAGTTTGAGGCCTGCCTGGGCTACAAAGTGAGTTCCAGGAAAGGGGCAAAGCTACACAGAGAAACCCTGTAAAAAAAAAAAAGTTTCATAGTAGAAGGAGAAGAAGGGGGTGCTTAGGCCTATGTGATCATGCTGCACACAAATTAGGACACCAAGAAGCACAGGGATTACAGAGGAAGTAAGGCACTCAGAGTCTCACTGGAAATTCTACCATCCTCTGAACTCTGTTTTCTTTTTAGGGTCATGGGGGTGGGGGAGAGTTTGCCTGAGAAGCCTTCTATGTTTCTTATTTTCAGCTCTGGGTCTGCAGTCATCAATACCACTGCAAAAGAAGCTTTCTTCCCCTCCCCCTCTTTTTGAGTCTGCCTCTGCCTTTGCCCACTTGGTTTGGAATTTTGGACCTTCCTGCCTCAGCCTCACAAGTAGTTGAAATTACAGGCCTGAACCCTAGCTCTAGATATATTTTTTTCTTTTGATTTTAGAAATTATTGTTAATTTTATTGTTTTTATTTTAATTTGTTTATGTAATGGTTTAGTCTACATGAATTTGCTTTTTCCCTGGTAGCTCTCAATCCATAGGAAATTAAAGGGTTGGGGATTTAGCTCACTGGTAGAGCACATGCCTAGGAAGCTCAACCCCCTGAGTTTGGTCCTCAGCTCAAAAAAAAAAAAAAAAAAAAAAAAAAACCAAAAAACAAAACAGTTATTTTAAAGTTTTGGTGTTTTGTGCCCAAAACTAGTTTGGTACAGTCTTAATCTCAAAATTAAAACTGCACTAAATTTAAAGGTCTCAAATTTTACAGCCTGAAGGTTAAATTTTTAAAATTACTTAATGACCATTGTACATTAAATATGTTTTGTTTGCTTTAAATTTATACTTTTCTTTGGTCTGATAAATGATCAGACACTGACAAGAGATATAATTTTTAAAAACCACAAAAACCTAACCTCTTTTAAAGGTTAGCTTAAGACCCAAAGCATACATATTCAGGGCTCCCTCTCCCTCTCCTCTGATGGTAGAGACTGACTCAGGCAGCAGGAAGCATCATGGGACCAGCTCTCAGGATTCCAAGAATCTGAGTAAGCACAAGAGAAGGAGCTCCCCAAATTGGTGCTCTTCTAGTCTTAAGCTGGCCAAGAGGGGCTGTTACCCCGGGATACCCTAGGTATCCCCACTACAATTACCCACTACAATAAAGACATTATATTATTCCCAGCTTCTAGTGCATTACCAAGGGGAGAGGCAAAAGACCTCCCACTTAAAAAATCAAAGCACAATGTACAGCCAAGTGTAGACCCTTCAAACCACCTGGTAACCATGCCTGTGCCAAATCATCCCATTCTGCAGCCCTGCTGGGTAAAGCAAGCTCAGATTCTCTGACTTTGAGTAAGGTCTTACTGGGGAGCCTCTGTGGGCCCCCACACACCAGGCACCTGTAAACCCATAACATACATACACAAGGACACATATTTTAAAAGACAAAACAAATATCCATGAATGAATGAACTTATCCTGTCTTAATAGAATAGTCTCAGTGAGTACAAGTCCTCCATGTTCTCTGATAGACTCAAAATTTTAGCCATTTTGAAGTCAATTTTTAGCATCACTATTCCATGCCATCCTTTATACATGAAGTTTCCCATATTTTTGAAGTGCTAAAAGTCCCTACCTAGTGTGAAATCTTTCCTGGTGTCCATCAAGATATGCCTGCTCAGCAAAGGCTTTTTTCCACATTCAGTTTTTCCCCCAATGTGGAGCTTTTTATGTACGCTCCTTTGCTGCAGAAGGATTTCCCACATTCATTACATGCATAGGGTTTTTTTCTCCACTGTGAATTTTCTGATGAGCTTGAAGGTTTGACTTCAGAGAGAAGGCTTACCCACATCGATTACATTCATATGATTTTTCTCTAGTGTAGATTTTTTTTTATGTTGAATAAGGTTTATCCTCTGGACAAAAGTCCTGTTACAGAGATGACCCCCATAAGCCCTGAACCCAACGTTGCAAAGAAACCTCAGGTGACTGTCCAGGCAGCTGGCTGTTTCTGTCAACTCAAAAATTTTTTTTGGAAGTTGCTTGTTTGCACTTCCTGTTTTTCTTAGGTAATATTATTTCCTTCTTGGGTCTCTGAGGAAGTTGAAGATTAGATAGTTATAGTTACAGTGAGTTGAAGATTAGATAGTTATGGTTATAGTTATATTTAAAGATTAGATAGTTACAGTTTTCCTTGTTAAGAATTTCAGAAAAGAAACTCACTCAAGAGGTATAAGTGTATAAATTTGAAAGACATTATAAGATAGTTCTGTTAGTAATATAAGTTAGGATAGAAAGTGAATCAGGTACATTTTGGACTTACCAAAATAGGATAGATAATGGAATATTTTCTCTGAGTTTGTCAAATGCAAATGGACTAGACATTGTTTAAGTACTTATTGCTTGTATGTATTGTATATAGTTATTGTACTAATTGTATATAGTCTTTCTTATATTAGCTATAAAGTTTTTCCTTTTTTCTTTTTATTAGAATAGAAAGGGGAAATATGGTGATATTTTATTTGTGCTGGAATGTGATTTGTATTTGAATGTTAATAAATAAAGTTGCCTGGAAATCAGAGCTAAGAGCAAGCCATTAAGCAGAAGTCTGCTAGTGGTATTACACTCCCTTAATCCGATCACAGGGCAGGCAAAGTCTCTGTGTGTTCAAGGACACAGCCAGCATGGTGGCACACGCCTTTAATCCCAGTACCAACCATAGAGACTTGGAGGTCTGTATAGACAGGCAGTGACGAGGAGGTCATGTGGTTGGGTTTAGAACCAATCAGAAGGCAGACCAGAAAGGCAATAAAAAGAGAGGACACAGGAAGAAGGTCTCTCTCTCAGGGAAGGACGGCAGCGAGTGGTAAGAATATGTGGTCTTAGCTCTTGGCTACTGCTCTTATCTCTAGAATTTTAACTCTTTATTTGGCTCTGTGTTTTTTATTATAATAAGACTGTTTAGATTTTCTTCATTACATGCAAATGAGGTTTTTGAGTGGCTGTTGAAAAAGGCATCAGAGTGCAAGTTACTTAGCACATCTAAAAAGCAAAAGAAGAATATGGATCTTTTTTCACAATTGTTTAATGGCTTTACATACTTTATAGAAGAATACTAAATTCTGTCCATAACAAAGACTTACAGCTCAATTAAAATTCAGCAAACAAAAAATAAACAACAACAGGATCCAGAGACTCCTGCAGACACCCTGTCTCCGGTTTATACAGGAAAGGAAAGTTTAACAGGATCCAGATGCTCCTGGAGAGCTGGAAGTGGACAAGAGATTCCCAGTGAGGCTGTGACTTTCTTCCCCGAGGTTCCACCTGGGTTGTCCCCTATCCTTCCTCCAAGGTCAGCAGGCAGTGAAGCCACAGCTGCAGGAGAACCAGGGAGCAAGGACTAGGCTTCAGAAGGGAGGGGAGTGTCCGGCACTTCACCTTAGGCGGTAGCGGACCTTGGAGGGCGCTTCGGCACAATGTCAGAGAAGATGCCGGACAAGGCTGGGGCTGCCGGGGACCTGGAAGACTTCTGTCGCGATTATCAGTCATCGCTGGAAGACCTGACTTTCAATAGCAAACCGCACATCAATATGCTGACCATTCTAGCTGAGGAGAACCTGCCCTTCGCCAAGGAGATCGTCTCTCTCATTGAGGCCCAAACCATCAGGGCTCCTTCCTCGGAGAAGCTCCCTCTTATGTACCTTATGGATTCTATCGTGAAAAACGTTGGAAAAGAGTATCTCATTGCCTTTACTAAAAATCTAGTTGGAACATTTGTTTGTGTGTTTGAAAAGGTGGATAGAAATACTAGAAAAAGTTTATTTAAATTACGTTCCACATGGGATGAAATATTCCCTTTGAAGAAACTTTATGCCTTGGATGTCAGAGTCAATTTATTAGATCCCGCTTGGCCTATAAAACCTCTGCCCCCTAAAGTGAAGAAATCTAGCATCCACGTGAATCCCACATTTTTAAATAAATCACCTGAGGAGCCTTCAGCACCTGGAACAGTGGTCAGCTCCCCCAGTATTTCCACTCCTCTGATTGTACCTGATGTACAAAAGAATCTTACTCAAGAACAACTAATAAGGCAAGAGTTACTTGAAAAACAAAAACAGTTGTTAGAACTTCAGCAGAAACAGCTGGAGCTTCAGAAGGATAAAGATGAACTCATGAAATCATCTGAACGCGGGATGATTGGAAGTAGAGGTCATATCATAAATGGCATAGTGCAAAAACAGGACATGGTTACAGAAGAATTGGAAAAACAGGGGACAAAACCGGGGAGATCAAGTACTCGAAAGAGATCAAGATCGAGGTCAACCAAGTCTCGGTTACCCAAAGGAGAGCAAAGAAGCATGTTTTCAACATTGGCTGCCAAAGCTGGAAAGATGCATCAGTCAGGACTTACACAGTCACATATGGAAGAGTTCCCAGCACCTTCTAGGGAAGAAAGAACTGTTAAGAGAAGTACTAAGCAGGATGATCCAGATCCCAGACTGCTGAAAAAGAAGGATGAAGATTGCCCTCAAGACGCTGCAAGTCAACATTCTATGAAGTCAGGTGTTAAACCAAAAGAGAATATAGAGAATTGGCAAAGCTCCAAGTCTGCCAAAAGATGGAAATCTGGTTGGGAAGAAAGTAAAAGCTTCCACCAGGGTGATCAACATAGTAAAGCACCTCATCTAAGACATAGGGAGAGCTGGTCAAGCACTAAAGGAATCTTGTCACTTCAAATCCCAAAGCAGAAAAATCGACCAAGTGTAGATGCCAATCTTCAGGTTCCTAAAGAGAGAACTCTTGCAAGCAAAAGAGAATTCCTTCAGAAGACACGTGAAAGTTTAGCATCTGGTGAAATTACACAGGATGAGTTCCTTGGTGTTGTGCATCAAATTCGACAGCTCTTTCAGGATAAAAAAGATGGAGGAGAGGAGCAGAGATCTCCATTCAATGATCGTTTTCCACTTAAGCAACCTAGACATGAAGATTTAGATAAACTGTTTGTAGATGCCCCAGCATCAAGATTTGCTGGCCTTCATACAAATCAGCGGCTTACAGCTTTAGCTGAAGACCGACCATTATTTGATGGGCCTGCTAGGCCATCTGTGAGGAGAGATGGCCCAGCCAAGATGACTTTTGAAGGACCTAATAAATTAAGCCCTAGAATGGATGGACCTCCTAAACCGGGTTCTGTTCGGGCTGAAGGGTCACCAGGGCACATGGGGGGAGGAGGCCCTGTGAGACTCAAAGGACCACAATGTCAGTTAGGAGGTGGGAACCCTTTGAGATTTGAAGTTTCTCTAGGACCAGTAGGAAGAACTCTGCAGTTTGAAGGGACAAATGTTCAAGGAGGAGGAGGAAAAGAAGAAGGAGACAGTTTTCGATTTGAAAATTCACCTAGTGTGAGTTTTGAGGGATCTACATGTGGTTTGCGATTTGAAAGACCCAGGAGTAAGCCTGTGGGTGGTCTGAGGTTTGAAGGCCCTCAGAGACAGCCTGTGTGCAGTCTTAGATTTGATAATCCTCGATGCCAGCCTGTAGGTGGACTTAGATTTGAGGGGGGTCATGGCCCATCAGGGGCAGCAATTAGGTTTGATGGGCCTCATGGTCAGCCAGGTGGTGCTATCAGATTTCAGGGCCCTTTGCTACAGCAAGGAGATGGAATGAGATTTGAGGGTCCCCAGGGTCAGTCTGTAGCTGGTCTGAGATTGGAAGGACATAATCAGCTAGGTAGGAACCTTACCTCTCAGGGACCACATGGCCATCCAGCGGTTGGGATCAGGTTCGAAGGACCTTTAGTAAAACAGGGAAGTGCAATGAGGTTTGAGGGTCCTGTACCAGGAGGTGGCCTGAGAATGGAAGCACCTCTGGGTCAAGATGGTCCACGATTTGAAGGTTGTCACTCTCTAAGGTTTGATGGACAGCCAGGTCAGCCATCACTTTTGCCAAGATTTGATGGAACACCTTGCCAGCCAGGTTCTAGATTTAAAAGAACTGGTCAGCCAGGTCCACAGAGATTTGCTGGGCCACCTGGATGGCAGGTTCAACCAAGATTTGATAGTGTACCTCAGAATTTCCCAAATGCCCTTAACAGATCTTCAGGACACTATTTTGATGAAAAGAATCTTCAGAGTTCTCAGTTGGGAAACTTGGGCAATTTACCTAGTCCAATGTCAGTAGGAGATATTCAGCCATCTCAACAGGTTCTGACTGGTGTTGCTCAGCCAGTAGCATTTGGCCAAGGACACCAGTTTTTACCAGTTCATCCACAGAATGGGGGAGCTTTTATTCAAAATCCTTCAGGAGGTCTTCCTAAGGCATATCCTGATCATCATCTCAGTGAGGTGGATGTAAATGAATTGTTTTCAAAACTGGTAAAAACAGGAATTCTCAAATTGTCACAGCCTGAATCATCTATAACACAGCTAAATGAGGCTGATGCTCAGCCTCCCCCTGAGGGGGGGAAGGATCAGAATGAAGATCCAATTGTTCCAGATCTCTCTAGTTTTACAACTGAAGAATTGAAACAACGTTATGACAGTGTTATAAACCAGCTGTACACTGGGATTCAGTGTTATTCTTGTGGAATGAGATTTCCGACATCTCAGAGAGATGTTTATGCAGATCACTTGGACTGGCATTATCAGCAAAATAGAACTGAGAAAGATGTTAGCAGAAAGGTCACTCATAGACGTTGGTACTACAGTTTAACAGACTGGATAGAATTTGAAGAAATAGAGGATCTGGGAGAATGTGCAAAAAGCCAGTTTTTTGAACAGGTTCATGAAGAGGTTGTCCTCAAAACTCAGGAGGCTGCTGAAGAAAAGGAGTTCCAAAGTGTCCCTGCTGGACCAGCTGGAGTACTTGAGAGTTGTGAAATCTGTCAAGAACAATTTGAACAGTACTGGG
>CABHPQ010164207.1:1416-21024 GCA_902168405.1 Peromyscus aztecus
CCTTTCTCTCTCTCTCTCTCTCTCTCTCTCTCTCTCTCTTTCTTTCTTTCTTTCTTTTTTCTTTTTTTTTTGAGACAGGGTTTCTCTGTATAGCCTTGGCTGTCCTGGAACTTGCTCTGTAGAGCAGGCTGGCCTCGAACTCACAGAGATCTGCCTGCCTGGGATTAAAGGTGTGCACCATTGCTGCCCAGCTTTAGCATCATGTTTCTTTGGCATTTGGAGAAAACAGGGAAGAATTTTCCTCTGCTCTCTCTGGAAATGTTCTAAACAGGGTGAGAGACAAGGAGTCTGGGTGTGGGCGGCCACCCACAGCTGAGAGAATGGAGGGAGGAGGGACATCCAGTGGCGGTGACATACGTTCCTATCAAGGCCTGAACTGGGCTTCTTTAGCCAACTTCATTGGGAGCTCTAGCTCCCCTTAGGCATCTGGGCCCCAATTTGGGCCTTAGAAACCAGGAAACTAAAGAACATAGGGCATGACATGTTAGGGGATAATAGGGTGGCATTTCTTCCATGGAGCAGACACCTGAGTTCAGGGGACTCCTCTCTACTACTGTTCTTCACACCAGTTGCCCAACCACCTAGTACACCTGCAGTCACTAGTGGGAAGGTTTTCTGGGAAGTTAGACACCTAAGAATGTTTACTGGAGGGCACAGATGGTACTTTAATAAGCATCCTGTAATTCATAATAATTAGCCAAACACCAGGAAGTTCCTATGTGCACACCTAACAATTGGTATGCCAGTTTCAAGTAATTCTTGTCTTTTCATTCTTGTGGATTCCTTAAAGTCCATTATTAGGCAACATTTGATTAACCCAGTTTGATTTATTGTACTTACTTCCACTGATTGAGGGAATTTAAGTTAATTTCCCTAAAGAACGTCACTTCATTATTCATTAACATGAGTGTTATCTGTAATTCTATTGTGAAGGTGGCGAATTTGTTAATTTAAGGAAACCCTTACGCTTAATAACATTTTGTGAAAATATTCTGGGCTCCTGTGTGGCAGAGTTAGTCATTCACATCTGTACTGTGCTGACGTATTGTGACTTGAGGACTTGCAAGCTGTGATTACACCTGCCAGTGCAGGGGTTTCCAGTGACTCCGTTGACTCCAGTGACCATTGCTATTCTTTCAAGGGGGAATATGCACCTCAGTTTCCAGTTGACGTAACGGAAAAGAATGGACTTTAACACTATATCCATCAATCCCAGAAGCCACGAGCTCCATGGTATTCATTGAGTGCCCTTACTGTTAGCCAGCACTAGACCCTTGTAGGGGCCTGGGAGGACAAGGGATAGATGCATCACAACTGAAGGCAGTGGGGTAGTATCTGCCTAAGAACACTGGGAGGCACTGGGACAGAGGACATAATTCTCAGAAGAGCCCTTTTTGGTTTCATAGTTGAGTGTTTTGGTGGATGTAAGGAGAGCACGCTAGATTAGTGGTAAGGTGTGGTGATGAAGACACTTACTTCACCCCAAGGACAGTAGGTCAAGACTAGACTTAAATATTCCTCTCCAGGCTATCTGGGAAACTGTAATTCAATGACACAAACTCGAAAAGAAGAAAATCCCACAACTCAGGATGGATGGTTGCTTATTTGAGACAAACAGACTTTGATGGAACCTACCTTTTCTACCTTCTCACTCTCTGCATGTTCCCAAAGCTCTGCCAAGTCTTCCTCATACTGTCTTTAGGTACAGTTTTCCAGGTAAGGTTGGGAAGGCAATTGGGGAGGAGCCCAGCTGAGCTTGAGCAAGTGCAGAGTGACCATCAGCACCCGCTCTCTTCAGCTGGCTCAAGTCAGTTGTCAAAGGGCCCCAGAAACTGTAGAGGGCCCGGGATGTACCATGTACTGAATCCCTGTCTGCAGCGGTTTGGAAATGATCTGCAGTAAACCAGACAAACGGCATGACAGGGCTGGAATGAGTAAGGTTGAAGTCAGTGATCTTGGTCCACTCCCATTCCAGTGCCTTTGGACTCTTCTGTTCATCCTTACACCATCTCCAGCCGTGATCTCCGCTCTCAGTTTCCCACCCACCTTCTCCCCTTGGGAAGCTAGCCTTTGAAAAAGGAGCAACCATAGTTTCGCCTCTGATTCTTCTCTGTCTCTCAGCTCCCTCAGCAGAATCTCCTCATCTTTGAGCTGGAGGTGGGGACAGGAATATCCCTGTCCTGGAGGGAAGGGCAGAGGGTGGTAAGGGGACATGCTATTTGTCCTATGAAGAAATGACAGTGTCTGAGCCCATTTGCTCTGTGTAGCCCCCTTCTATTTCTCTGTAGAGCATAAGGTCATGTGGATCTAGGGGAGAGACAGGGCCGAGGGAGGCAAGTCCTGCAAACCCAGCTCTACAACCCTAACCCTACCTGTGGACTGAGCATAAGGTGTGAGCATGCTCAGTGGACCTATTGGTCTGTAAGTCGGAACACAGCAGACTGTGAATGATGTCTGAAGTAACAGAGTACGTTGTAGGCCTGCCTTGGTGTGCCCAGGATTTCTGAGGACTCTGGGTCTTTTCCCAGCTGTGCATCACCTGTCTCCTGTCTCTAAGGACCAGTTCAGGACCACAGCTCCATTCACATGAATCCACCCGAGTCATCCCTCCTCCACACCTTGGGTATATGGACCCCCAAGGGGAAGGGACAGTGTTGACAGTGTCCCCCTATACATCATTGCAGACACTTTTCTAGCAACCAGTCTTTATTCGTTTTTTAAAAAAGGAAATCCAAATAAGTTAGCAAAAGGATTACAAAAGAGAAATTGGCAAAACCACACAATGCTTAGTTAACAAAAGAAGTCACCCCAAGAGCCCCACCCCCTTCCCTGCCTGTCTCTGGCAACATCAGCGCAGGAGACCTTGGTCAGATGGCAGCTTTACAAACAACACACAAAACAAAACAAAACGATACACAAACCACAGGAAGGTTCCCAATCTCCACCGCAAAAGCTTGGCCCCCAGGGACTTTGGAACAGGGTGGTTCTTCGCCCTTCTCTCTCAACTCAGGGCAGGCCCAGCCCAGCCACTGGCATCAGGAAGAGATCAGAACAGATGTGCATGCTTGTCCAGATCAGGGCGCTGTCTCTGTCTCTCATTTGGGGGGTGGAATTAGAGGCATATTATGATTTTAAAAAAAGCTCCTGAGTTTGCCCCATTGGGGGACATCCACAAGGGGGTTCTCTGGACCCCATCTTTCTTTCCTTGTAAGGGGATGCTCTCTGCTCTAAGGAGTCAGTTAAATGAGGGCATCCATTCCCTCGCTGGGCTGGGTGTTAGCCTTACATGAATGGGGAGTGGGTAGTCTGGCCTGTGGCAGTCTGGGGCTCTTTACTGGCACCAGGACAGCCTCACTTAAAAGGCCCCTGCAGCAGAGGTGGTGGCCTTTGTCACCAACTTGGGGGCTCACACGGACACCCAGCCTGGCAGACAATCTCAGTTGGGCATAGTTTCGTCTGGGAAGGCAACAGACATATCCTCCACTGTGATGCTGTCCACGATGGAGGTGAGGGGGTGCAGGTTGTGGGCGTCTGTAGGGTCAGCTGCAAGCAGATGATCTGTAGGAGAAGAGGAGAGTGTTTCCTGGGCAAGGGGGATAGGACCCTTGAGATGACGCAGGTTTTCCAGGACAGATAGGTGAGCAAGAGTCAGGAGATCCCCCCAGCCACTAGCACTCCTCATGCTGTGTGTGTGTGTGTGTGTGTGTGTGTGTGTGTGTGTGTGTGTGTATTTGTGTGCTGCCTCTCCGAACTCCTCTAATGCAGTTAGGTTTTGGAAGGTGAAGGTGAAGCCAGGATAGTGTATCCTAGGGAACTGGGCCCAGTTTGGCCGCACTGACTCAGCAATTCCCAGAGACCCCTGGGGCAGGGACAGGCCCTTCTCCCTGAGGTCTGCCACCAGACACCAGCTGGGAAGCTGTTGAAAGCTGTGACTACTCCTTAGCTGGTCAAGGCTACAGGGAGGCAAAGGGCTTCCAGCCCACCATTGGGGGCCCTCAGGTCAGCAGGTTCTTGAGAAAGCCACGGGAAGGTGACTGGAACATGGAATAAGGTAAGGGAATAGCCCAGCCTAGTTAGGGACTGAGCGATTTGAGCCATGGCTACCAGGGTCAGGATTCACTTACCTCCTGGGTTGGGACCGAACTCCAGTGCACTGCCCCACTCTGGACTGCAGGAGGCGCTGTGGGAGTTGCATTCACTGGGCACCTGCAAGACCAGGCCAAGATCCAAGGTCAAGTCTACTATCATCCTCAGGTATACCATCTCTTTGCTTGGGTTACAGGGTGGGTTACCCACCCTAGAAGGTTCACCACAGACACCCACCCTACTTTCTAGGTCTTTCCTGGCTTCTAGGATGGGAATTTTGCCTTCACTTTGGGGATAAGGGTGGTAAGCCGGAGAACTTGGTTATGGTGACCTCTGAGCAGGCCTGCAGGGATTCTAATGTGTTTTGTCAGCTCCACCATGGAGGTTGTGGGTTTGGGACAAAGCAGGTTTCTTTGGCCACTGAGTCTGGCCTTTCAGATGCTGACTCAAGCATGGGAATCGGCCCTCATCTTCATGGCTCACCTAAGCCCTTACTGCAGGCTTGTTTCTGGGCCCCCTCTGCTCTCTAGCGCCGGTCCACCCTACCCCATCTGTATTTACCATCCACTGCCTTTGTCTGGTCTGGGAACAGTATGAGCACAGGAGGCCTCCGGACAGCCTAGCTGAAGGGGTCCTGGGATTCCCCAGGGCCCTGCTTTACACCTGTTCCAGCTCTGGTGGCCCGAGGCTGAGCAGGCACCTCCCTCTGGCCCTGTCCCTAGAACTGGTGCACTAGTAGTCACTTACCACCGACTGGGGCCCGCCCCCGCCTCGGTAGCGCAGATCTCGCTCCTCCTGGTTGAGGGAGCTGAGCAGGGCCTGGAGGCGCTCAATGTACTGGATGGCACTGCGGAGGATCTCCACCTTGGGCAGCCGCTGGTTGGGGTTGAGAAGGGTGCTCCTTTTCAGGGCCTCGAAGGCCTCATTCACCTTCTTGAGTCTGCGCTTCTCTCTCAGCGTGGCAGCTCTCCGCCGGTCCACAGACACCGACTTCCTCTTACACACCTTGCACGCCCACGGCAGGCACTGGCCTGGACAGTGCTCGGGGGCTCCCCCCAGTCCCTTTTCTTCCAGGGGCCCTCGGGCTTCCGGGCTCAAGCTGAGCTCGGTCCGCTCGTAGCCTGGGGGCTCGAAGCCCTGGAGGTGGACAGGCAGGTAGTTTTCCCCATCATAGAAGTGGGGCTCCTGGTAGAAGTACGGGGATGTCTCATACAGCTCCATCGGGTCGGAAAAGACTGGTTCCTGCCACTGGCCCCCAGGCTCCTGCAGCCCCTCACGGCAACTGCTGGGTGCCATTTAAACCCTCCCCGCTGGCATGGGCCCAGAGATAAATATAGCCAACGCCACAGAAACCTGAGCCCCCCTCTAAGCTGTTGCTGCACATCAAGACGTTTACAGTGGATTACATGTGATTCCTCTTCCCTCTCCTTGTGCCCTTACCCCACCCTGCCAGCCTGCCCCTGGCCCAGGCAGCTCCTGTGCACGGGTCGGGAGGCCGTCGGCTGTAATTTGATTAGTTTTCATTTCTCCACAGCCCCTGTGGGGCAGGGGAGGTGGGGGTGGATGCATTCCCCCCCTCTCATCTGCTCCTTTCAATTACTCCTATCCGGGCCGCCTGCCTGCTCTCCTCCATGGTCCAAGGCAGCTGGTGGACAGGGCAGGAGGACCCAAGAAAGGGGTGGCTTTGAGCTAGAAAGGGCCTTCCGAGTCCATCTAGACTTCTCTCCGCTGCTCGGCAGCACCGTAAACCATACTGCATCAGTGCCATGAGACCCCTGAAGACCTACCACCACAGCAGGACCACTCCAGATTTGGGGCCATGTGTGTGTGTGTGTGAATCCCTAGAATCCATGGAGGCAAAAGACAGAAACTCAGAAGGGCAGATAGATTCAACTTCTGGGTTTCCATAGCCGTTTTGACCTTATGTATTCTCTTAGGACTCACGTAGTTGGGCATAGGTTGAAGCACAAGAACTTCTTAAGTAAGGGGGATTCTTAAGTAGTAGGGGCCTGGGGAAGTCAGTGTTGAGTGAGGATTAGAACTCACAGCCTCCTCACTGCCGTCTTTCCCCCCAGTTAAGAGCTATTCAGCCTTCCGTCTCCCTCCTCGGTCACTCTTGATCATCTCTCCGTACTTTCCTCTCAGTGAGGTCTCCTGCCCTGTTTTGACTCTAGAACCATCTTGACTCCTTTCCGTAGATGGGGTGGCAAGGAGAATAGTCCTTCATATTGTCTGTGTCCCTCCAGGGCCACCAGGCTGAGTTCTTCTGTCTCTTCCTGCTCACATCACCACCGTTGTTGTATGCACCGTACAACTCTAGAATGACAGGTGTGTGTGTGGTGGGGAGGACTTTCCATTTGGTCTCCGGCTGCCTCAGTCAGTGGTTGCCTCAAGGCGTTGGTGGTCAGGTAGGACAGCTCTAAGAGCAGACTGCAGGCCGCTGGCCACCTTCTTTCACCCCACCTCTGATTCCCGAATCCCCTTCCTGTGGACGTCACGTCTCAGCCTATTCTACTGACCCATAGCTTAAGGAATTCAAAAACTCTTACCCCAATGGGACAGGATTTTCCCCAGGACCCTGCATACTGAGTGTGAACCATCCTGCTCTCCCCAGTCCAGTGCCGGAGGAGATGGATGCATTGTGGCTAGCAGTCGGGACAATAAGGGGACATAGAGTTGTGTGTGGTGGGGGCTCAGGAAGGACTCACTTCCCAGTGGAGGTGAGAGCTGAGTGGGGTTTGAAGGACCAGCTTTCTCTCCTCCCTTAAGCCACAGGGAAGAGCCAAGAAAATGCCGCTGTCCTTTGAGGGAGAGAACAGGTGGGAAGGAGACAAGATGGACAATAAAAGAGCCCCCAGCACACTGGGCCACAGAGAGGTCTTAATTCAGTTCTTGACTTCACTCATGGAACACAAAGTGCAGCACAGTGTGTGGGTTCTAAACCTGGCCAGACAATAATCTCCGCATTCAGCACACTTCCCACCCCCTCAGAAAGAAGAAACAAACAAAAATTTACCTTGCTTCAGTTTATACTCCAGTCTTGTAAGCCCCCCCCCCAAAAAAAAGGGGCTGGGTGGGTGCCATAGCTGCCATGGAAATCTAAAATTGATATCTTTTGTCCTTGTGGGACCCAATCAGACTTACCCCTAAGCAATCTGTCTTCTTCCTCTGAAGTGAGAGCAGAAAGGACTTGCTCTTAGATGGCTTGCAGGACCCTGGTGAACCTGGCCCCTCAGCAGAGAATGCTCCAGTGCCAAGCTGATAATGCCACAGCCAATGGGATGGGTGGGCATGGTGGTGTACACCTTTAATTCCATAGCTGGAGAGGCCAAGGCAGGAGGACTGCCAGTTCTAGGCTAGTCTGGACTAGTTGGGGGACTCTGCCTCAGTCACTGAAGGCCAAACCTCTGGGGAGGGCAGGGGGTGGGGGACAGTGCTGGGTCGGGTCTTGGGGAACCAGCACAATGAGGACACGACAAGGCGAGAAGACGGATCAGTTGGGTGGGTCGATTGGTTTGTATGGATCTCAGGGTTCTGGGGAGGGGGTGTGGCTGAAAACAAGTCTGTAAATATCGGAGGACCAACTGGGCATGGACGGACTTGGAAAGCGAGACAAGGAAACCACATTACCCACAAACCCCCTTGACAGTAAGTCAGGAATGAGACAGTAAAGGTCTGGACCATTGACTTAGGCAGGAGGGTGGGTTTGACTGGGAAAACCTGCATGTTTCAAGCTGGCAGCAGGTGTGTGTGTGTGTGTGTGTGTGTGTGTGTGTGTGTGTGTGTGTCCAGCACATGGAAGCACCCAGTGAATAGAAGACTTACTCCGTCCTGCCATCTCTCTGATTCTGTGCCCTCACTTGCTCTTAACCTCGTGCTCCTCAATCAGATGTCTGCTTTAACCGTCTGGATCACAGGATCAGGACTGGAGGAGGGACGTCCCCCTCCCAACTCTTTCAATCAGGAAACTGTGTGCTGGGCACTGGGTGGCACAAACAGGATGTCATCTACCTGCCACCCCTGTGCTCACAGTTGAGTGATAATTGTGTACCCACACTCTCCTTTCCAAGATAGAAAGTGCTGGGGGACAGAAGAGGAGGCTAGAAAAGGCACAAGCGTAAGCCAGAGAAGAAATGGATTCGCTTTCTCCTTTCTCTGTTCAACCTGCTCTGTGTTGGTCCCTGAGTAGGGAGGAGGGCTGTGACTAGACACAGCTCTGGCCTACAGGAAGCAAGCACTGGATGTGAATGTGAGGGTGGGGCTGGGAGCTGTGTGTCTGGGCCCCTGTGAATCCTTGTCTATAGACATCTTTGTGTATTGTGAGTGAGATGGACTGAAGAGTTTGCCAGGCCCCACCGTGGGGCAAAGATGCTCTTGGGACTGAGGTGGTATAGTCACTCAGGTTTCTTTGATCTCTCAAAATCCCAATGCAGAAGGTAGGGGTGCTGGCCCTTTAGACACCTTATTCTCTCATCAACCTGTGAGACATACCTAGCCCTTGGTCTTTCTTCCCTGCACACCCCAGCACCCCACAAGCTGCCCTCTGATGGACGGGAACACATTGGTGCCAGGCACAGAGCAGCCTTTGTATTCCGCCATCAGTGGTGATCCATCAGCTCGGACCTGACAGCAGGACATCCAACCTTAATCCCCACCCCTGCTGCGTGGGCATATGGGGGGCCCTGCCCCTGATGGAGCCTCCCCAGGCAGTCATGCTTTCTCCAGAGGAAGCCCCTATCTCCTGCAGAGGCTTCAGACCCAGGCTGGTGGCCTCCCACCCTGGCCATCTCAACTTGACTTTGCCCATTTGCATGCTTAGCTGACCTCATTTGCATGGTAGCATTGGGTTTCAGAAATCCCCTTCACCTGCTCCGGGTTCCTTTCCCTTCTGCTGCATACCGTCTGGCCTCGACCCTTTCTAGTCCTTACAGATGAGCTGACCTGGGCTGCCAGGTTGCTTGACTAGAATCAAGGCAAGTGTCTCATTCTGGAGTCTCATGTGCTTGGGAACAGAGGCTCAAGAAGGTATAGAGAGGGGAGCCTCTGCCCTCTCCAAACAGGCCCCACCTTTTGCTTTCCAAGGCAAGGTCTCTGAGAATTGTTTGTAGGGACTAAGTGGGGATTGGGTTTTGGTAATATGTATATGTTTCAGTAAGTATTCATTAATACGCTGTGCAAATCCACACTATTTAATTAGGCAGTAGCTTTTGTAATGGGGTGTGAACAGATCACAGGATCATAGACCATCAAAGTTGCAAGGCAGTTGAGGATCGGCTAGTCCGTCTTCCTTCTATACAGGAGGAAACAGAGGCCCAGAAAAGGGACTTGCTCAAGAATGCTGAGGACTCGAGTTAGGTATCAAGGGTGTATCTTCTTGGAAGGTCTGATCTTAGACCTCGGGGCCGAACTTCTTTCCCTCTGTGAGGCTGTAAGTGAGAAAGGGTACAGCAGATGGGTAGACAAGCTCTCTGGGAGTGTGAGGCTACATGCCTGTGGACCTCGGGAAGTTCAGGGAGATCTTAGGGGGAGCTGTTATGGAGAGAGGAACAGAGGAGACAGGACAAGTATGAGAAGAGAAACTGGGGCCTTGGGATGAGAGGTTTAGAGGTACATGAGATCAGAGATGAGCTGGTATGGGGAGAGGCCCTGGCCTTTGGACCACATGGATGAAGTGTCAGGCAACCACCGGGAAATCCTATCCCGGCCTGGAATCTGGAGCTCAGAGCCAAGATCATCCTTTAAGAATCTTTGGCTTTGGGGTGGGGAAAGGGGCAAACCTGGAGGCGGAAGAGGTTGGGTCCCGGGAGAGCTGGGGTCAAGAGGAGGGGGTTGTTGGAGACAAAGCAGAGAGCTGGTGACCAAAATAACTGGAGCTGGGCTCAGCAGAGCACATGGCCATGTGAACTCAGGGCCTGGCTCCTGTAGGACCTTTGGAAATAAGGGTGAGGATTGTGAGTATGCCACAGTCCATCCCAGTGGCCCTTTACCCCCTGGTTGGGGCAGAAGCTGTCAGGAACTTAAGGGAAATAGATGGATAAGGAGGATATGAGGCAGGGTAGGTGCTGTATCCCCCCCCCCCCTCTGGTTCTCAGCTCACCTGTAAACCCAGATGCTGTACCCAATGGTCCAAAAAATGGCCTTCCCCTCAACTCCGCATGTCGGCCTGGAGGAAGTACCAATAGGTGTAAGGTAAATCACATTGGTAAAGTGATTTGTGCTGTTTGTACTTGTTGAGAGCAGACTCTGGGAGTGAGGGACCTCCTCCCTCCATCTCCAATTCCATGCTGATTTCATATGTCCTACCAAACTCCCTGTCTTAGGGCAAGCTGGCCACTTGGGTCTGAAACAAGGAGCAAGGTGTACAGCAAACAGCTAAGGGTATTAAAAACATTGTGCCCTCCAGAGTGACTAAAGGTAAACCACTTCCAGTGGAGGGTGCTGTTCTTTATCCCACGGTATAAAAATGCCCGCAGTGGGAATGGAGGCCAGAAACATCCATGGGGAGAATGTCCTGCTTTGCCTAGAGATTTCACTCGGGAACATCAGAACGACCCTTTTCCAGGGCTTCCCCAGCCACTTCTGGGGGGTCCTGTGAGTGCCCAGTCTGATGAAATCCCCTGTGGGCTGCTTGTCCTCTGTTCTTCCAATTCTGTTTGCTGCATACATGATAAACTCTTTCCTTCAAACCCAAAAGTGTGGCTGCGTAGACCATTCTCTGTATGGAGCATGGACTTGGGGCAGGAAGACATTGTTTTCGTGGTTGCTGTTGATTGGTCGGTCTCGTGGTGCTGGGCACAGAAGGCCAGGCCTTGGCGTGCACACTGGGCAAGTGCTCCCCCACTCCTAGCTGGAGGAACGCTCTGAAGGTTGGTTAAAGCAGGTCTTGCCCCAAGGGGTGAACCACTTGGATCAGATAGACATTTTTCTTTAGGGTATGTTGTCCCAAATTTATTTTTGCTCCTATACTCAACCTCACTAGAACTGTGGGGTGTGTGTTCTTCACACTCACCTTTGGTCAGCCTCTTTGTTTGTATCTCCTTCCCTCCTGGCCACCCTCTACATGGCTTCAGAAGCCATAGCGTGCCACCCCACCCCCTTCCACTCCCAAACTGCTTCTATTTCTGCCTCTTTGACAAGTTGTGACATATTTGGGAGCAGCTGCTGCCTGGGTGGAGATGTCTTTGCTTTCTCTTGGCTCTGTCCTCTGCCGACAGCAACCCCTTCCCAGAATGCATCTTACATTATCTTCTTGGCAATCCAGACACTGGCTTTCTCTAGATTTCTCCAGGACTGCCTGGGGCTCCAGGGTGATCCAAGGGAGTCTTCTGGTACAGAAAGTCAGTGGGAGTAGAATCCCTGTCAACTCCAGAGTTGTGTGGTTTGCGGCAAATTTCCTTCACACTGAGGTTTGCCCTTCTTTCTTTAAGATGGAGGTGATGACTAATGCCTTCCCTGCTAATCTGTCACTGTGGAATAAGGAAATTGTATCTGCTCTGAGGGTGCCTTTCTCTGATGGCCTTTCTTCTGACCTAATAAATGTGCCGAAATCCCTTCCATCATAAAGGTCCCTCAGCTGTGGCTCTGACTCTAGCCTTCCCTTCCTCCCCATGTTTCTGGAAAGAGGAGTTAACATTTCCTCACCTCCCAGTCACTCACTGCTCGTTGGCTTTCACCTCCGCTGGGTCACTAAGGCCATTCTATCCAAGCCAAGCAGAGACCCTCAGCAGATGGCAGCTTGGTCTGCATCCCACCGGATTGCTCCGTGGCATCTGGTGGGATGGACCATGTCATTCCTGAAAGGCCTCTTCCTGCTGCTCTAACCCTCCATCCTTGGGTTTTCTCATCTCCTGCGTTCCTCTTCCTGTCTCGTCTGATCTCCTCCTGCTCCTTCTTCCTTGAGTCACTTTTTAGGAGGACCACTCTATTCCTCTTCTTTTCTACTGTGTTCCTTGGCAACCTTATTCTCTTACGTAGGCTTCAGTGACCATGGGAACACATGCCTTGTGACCGTGAGCTGCTCCTAACTAACTGTGATGGACCATCACTTCCTTGAGTCCCAGATTACAGATACATGGCTTTGGTGGAGGGCTCCGCTTAGCTGTCTTACAGGCTCCATTCCAGTATTAATTTTATTGCTGACTGATGCCACCATTCACCAATAATTTCTCATCATTTTTTAATCCACCCACATTCAGTAAGTTTCAACTTTGTAATTTCTTGATTCACATAGGACCAGAAATCAGTTTCCACTAACCAAAATGAGAAATCTCACTGGAAACATTGAACATTTGGCAGAGATCACAACAGGGAAACGCCTTAGTGTAAAGTAAAGGCTACTCCGTATCTGTCTCAAAAAAAAGTTTAGAAGCAAGCGTGGGTGTAACTCTGTGATTAAGCACTAGCTTGCATAAGGCCCTGGGTTTGACACCTAACACACACAAGAGTTACAAAATAAGCCTCAAAGACACCAACTTGATGTAACTGCCTGAAAAATAATGCCCAGTACTCTTCAAAGGATTACAATACAATCTAACAATCAGATGTGTGTGTGAAGTTCTCAATGATCGTCCTTCCAATGACACTAGCAGACAACAGGGGCTGGAGAGAAGGCTCTGTAGTTAAGAGCACTTTCTGCTCTAGCAGAGGACTCAGGGTTGGCTCCCAGCACCCACACAGCAGCTCACAACTGTCTGTAACTCCAGCTCCAGGGTATCCAACACCCTTGTCTGGTCTCTGTGGGTATTGCATGGGTGTGTGTGGTGCACATACAGATAAGCCAGTAACACACACACACACACACACACACACACACACACACACACACACACCCCTAGAGAATAAAATAAGAAGTAGTAGACAACAAAGAAGCAAGAAAAAATCAGTTCAATCAAATACACCCAGAAATGTCAGGGGCAGTAGATTAGCACTTGGGCCCCTTAAAATAGCTGCCATAAATATGCTCAATATACTCAAGGATTTAAAAACAGGAACACAATGAACAGACAGTTCTGGGGGCTGCGTTTGAAAGCAAGGTACCAGTATGGCCACATTTCTGTGAGGACTTTCTTTTTCATGTTCTTATGAAAGGGCAGCCTTCATGCTGCTGTGGTCTGTTTTGGTGTGTTCCTGGAACACTCTTCCTCCCTCCCTTCCTCCCTCCTTCCCTCCCCGTCTCTCTCTCCTCCTTTTCTCCATTCTCCCTGTCTCTGTGTAGTGCAGGATGACCTGGAGTTCTTGATCCTCTTGGCCCAGGCTCTTCCGTGTGGTGGGATTACACACCTGTGCCACTCCATCTGGCTGTGTCTTTTCCTCTGAGCACTGGTCCCATTGGATCAGGCTTCCCCCTCTTCACCTAATTACATCTCAAAGACCCCACCTACAAATCATATTATATTGGGGTTATGGATTCAATTTCAATTTAGGGGGGCATATAAATCACTCAATCTGTAATAGAGTAATATGTGATTAGACACTGTAAAAAAGTTATTGACGAGGAACACAAAAGCAATGGAAGCTATATAAATGAAACAGGAAAAAGGGCTAAATAACCAAACCAAACCAAGAAGAGCTTCAGTGTTCTATGGGAAATACCATACCTAGTAGATTGACATGTATGTAACTGAGTCCCAGAAAGGGGAAGAAAAATATTAGAAGAAAAAAAACTGGAATTTTCAAAGTTGATAAAAATTACAAATTTATATATCTAAAGCATTCAATTAACCCCTGAAAGAATAAACACAAAGAAAACCACACTAAGACATATCACAACCAAATTGTTAAAAACCAGTGATTAAGAGAAAATGTGAACACTTGGAGAAACAAAGGTGCATTTTACATGGAGGAACCAAGATAAGTAGTGACGGCCAATTTCTCACCGACTTCTAGGAAGGCCAGAAGAAGTAGGACATCTTTAAAAGCTGAAGAGAAGAAAATGAGTCCACCAAATTCTATATACGTTGAAAACAGCTTTTGAGAGTGATGAAGGGATAAAGGGTTTTTCAGCCAAGAGAAATTGGCAGGGTTTGTCACCAGTGGATCTTTACTATAAGAAATGTTACCGGGAATTTCCTGAGTAGAAGAAATTGATAAAAAAAAAAAAAAGAGAGAAGTAGAGACTTAAAAGCACCTAAAGGAATAAAGAACACCTGAAGTGGTAAATATAAGTAAATAAATACATAAAAGTCTATTACCTTGATTTTATAACATATATATATATATATATATATATATATATATATATATATATATATATAGAGAGAGAGAGAGAGAGAGAGAGAGAGAAACAAAATATATAACAATGGTAGTACAGAAAATAGAAGGTGGGAAATCGAGGTATACTGTGATTGCATTTCTCCTTTATAGATGAAGTGGTAACAGGTGGAGGTAAACTGTGATGAGTTAAAGACACACATTGCTAACACAAAAGCAGCTACTCAAAGGAAAAACACAGAGGTCAATAGCTGATGAGCCCATGCTGAAGATCACTGGGGATAGTTAAAAGAGCTTACCTAGAAGAAGGGACTAGACAGAGGAGAGATGAGACCAATGAAAAAGCCCGTGAGATGGTCGGCTTAAACCCAACCTCATGTGTAAGTGCACAGATACGAACAGAGTACATTTTAAAGAGCAAGCGCCAGCTTTGGGCGTCCAGGAGAAACGATGGTAAACGGGAAGTCAGGTTGAGAGTAAAAGGGTGGGAACACACATACAATGCAAACACTGTCCATAAGAAAGAGCAGTATCAATATTAGTGTCGGATAAAAGGAGCTTGGAGAATGAGGAATTCTGCCGGGTGTTATGGTTGACCGTAATGTCCTCCATGGACGCGTGGTACTGTGCTGGGAAGTCATGGAGCCTTTGAGGCTGTTTGCTGCAGGCCCCTGGGGTGGGCCTTGAGGGTATAGCCTTGCTCTGTTTCTGATTCCCTTTCTAACTCCTAATCCTGAAGATGTGCAGAGCCCTGGGTTCCTGCTTTCACTGCCGTGCACCCAACTGTCCCCTCTCCAGCATGGTGGACTGACGGCTCCTGAAACACGAGCCGAAACACAGCCTTCCTCCATTAAGTTGCTTCTGTGAGCTATCGGCCCCAGCGACACTGTACGCTATCCCCAATACACTAGGGATAAAGAGGCCCGTTACATAATGATAAAGGGGCCAGTTTATCGACAGGATGTGATGGTCCTGTCTCTAATATGCCTTCCATATCTATGGAACAAAAACTGAAAGGAGAAACAGACGAACCCAGAGGTCTACAGATTTCAGCAACTCCGATCAACGATGGAGCAAGCACTGAAGCAAGTGTGGAAACGGCGTGGGGTGGGGCTTAAGTAGCCCTGTGGGTTTGATCAAGGGATATTTGTAGGATAGCCCACCCAACAATCACAGAATACTCTATTCTCCACAGATGTGTGTGGAACACTCTTCTAGATCCCGTGCTGGACAGAAAAACGGGTCTTGGTAAATTTTGAATATTCATAATGGTGAACCTATGTCTTGACCACAATAAGATGAAGTAGGAATTGTGCTAAACTATGTCTCATTTGATCCTTCCTAATGATGACTCCAGGCAAGTGACAGGTGTGGTCTACATGGGAGCAGAAACTCAAACTTGTGACAAGCTGAAGCCCAGCTCGGGATCACTGTCGTTCCACTGTTAACTAGCTCTAGCTAGTGCACCGGAGAGGATGCCCACGGGAGGTGCGGTGAGTTCAGGATCCCAATGACTGATGAATTGCTACCATCTCACCTCAGGCCTGTACTCCAGCAGCTTCCCAAGGAAAGAAAGGCTCTTAGTGGATGTGCCTCGGCTCCTCCCCACAGTGAGTGCCTGTGTCTGTTCAGTGAGGGTGCTCCTGACACCTCACTGACTCTCCTTGGGCGCTCCATCCAACTTCCTGTCTGTCATCTTGGCCTTCCTCCTCAGGGGTCTCCCTCACTACCTTTGTTCCTAGCTGGCCATTCTCAGCTCAGCAGCCTTGCTCTTCGAGACGGGGCCTGAGGACCTCCTTGAGATACCAGGCAGCTCAGGTAGCCTACCCAGCTCAACCGGCCCTGGTTACTTGAGTGTCTGCGTACTGTCCAGCGCCTCCCTTTGTCTTATGTCACTTGGGAGACTCTTCGGCCAGACAGCTTGAGCTGAAATAATAGGCATGTCCCCCCATTCCTGGCTAGTTTCCTTATTAGTGAATCCAGATTCTTCTGCCCTACCCTCCATCAGATGGGACAGCTCTTCTGTCAGCCTGGGAACTTTCTGGTGAGAGGGGCAGCGTTTCCCCTAAACAGTGGGTATTCCTGATGGCTCCCTGATATCTCTTCTCAACTAGACAGGGGCCATCTTTCGTCATCGGACCCTGAATTGCCTTGCTTGCCGCCTGCTGGCGACCTGGCAGGAATGTAGTGGAGATGCTGTGGGAGCACTCTAGAGGCTCTGCCCTGGGAGATGAGCCCTGGGATCCTCCACAGAGGTTTCTGTCCAGGGCAGGCGAGTAGACCCGTGCCAAGCAGCTCTCAGCACAAGCCATAAAGCAACACCAGGGGCCATTCTCCCCCCAGGAAGGGGTAAGCTGGAACGCTCTCCCATGACCCTTTTGGTCACTCACATCCATCTTACTCCTCTGCAGAAGACAGGACATGCTGAGTGGCGTGGGCACAGCAAACCCAGATGCCACGGAGCCCTGGCTCTGCCACTTGCTAGCTGAGTGACCTTTTTATTTAACATCTTGGAACCTTGTTTCCTCACAAGCCAAGCGCTAACCAGAGAACCTGTTTCTCTGGGATATCATGTGGTCTGTGAATGCAGGCTGAATGGAAGAATCCATATTTGTTCCCTCTCTTTGGGGGAATTTGGGAGGGGTCTAACTAGCCTCTGATAAATTCTAGTGTCTGTGGGTGGAACAGGTCACTGACATGACATTTAGTCCATTCTCAGCCTTTAATCCATCCCAGGCACACACTTAAATAAGTTCCCAAAATGGAACCCTTGGTAATGCATTCCTGAGCTCTGGTCATGAGAAAATCCCGTCCAACGTCACCACCCCCCCATGGTAAGTGGCTGGCGTGTCTTTCCTTTGACTCTTCTGTAGCTGGAATGGGGAATGTGGCATAACTCACTGGGTCTGGATTCTAGATCTAGCGCTGCCATTAACCCCTCCATGTGACCCTGGGAACGGGAGGCTAATATTGACCAGGCCTTACTGCTAGCTGGCCACCATGTTCTTCACACGTTACCTCACTCATGCCTCACAATGCATCTGTGGGGCAGATGGCAGGCTCCCCCTTTTACAAAGGAGAAACTCAAGGATCAGAGAGGTTTAGACACTGGCACCCAGTCACACAGCTACTAAGGACTGCATGGAGAGCTCTCTGACGCCACAGCCTCTTTCCACAGCACAGTGGCATTCTCCAGGTCCCAGAGTTTCCTGGTCTGTAAAACAAGAAAATTGTGTTCAGTTCTCGAAGGTTCCTGCACCAGGCTTACGGAAAGATCTCTGGAAATTTCTGCTCAGCTTCTTGGCTCATCCTCCTCACACTTGCCCAGCCTTCTCTTTGTCTCTCCTAAGACCCTCCTTGCCACCTTCTCCAGTGAGTTGGTGTGAGACCAAATGTTTCTCTGGAGTCTGGGCAGTCCATCTGCTGCGTTCCCCGCATAGCTGGCTGTGGGAACACTGCGTTCCACCCTCCTGACCCTGAGGTCTGGAGTGTTTTCCCCAGGCCTCCTTTCTTGTCTGCATTCTCTTCCTACAGGGCTTAGGCCACCGGTGGCAAGGCATGCTGGCCTCTGTGCCTCTGAAAGCAGATGGCCTCCCGGTATTCGGTATTCGGGGTGGAGTGGGGGTGGTGGGGGTGGTGATGGCTGTAGTTGCTTCCTACGCTTGCAGAGGGAGTTCACACAGCCACACATTCACTAATGCCATGTTCACACTCTCTCCCTAGCTCCCCACAGCCCTGACTTCATCTCCTCGGCCTAGCTTTGGCACCCTTAGCCTTGAGAATTGCCCGTCTTCCAACACCAGGTGTCTGGCTTTCCAAGTCCCAGTGTGTTCGTCACGCTCCTGCGTGGTAAGCAGGCTGCTGGAAGGAGCTGCTTCTCTCTTGGCAAGGGAGGCACTCACACTCCCTGGTCCAAGGGTGAAGAGCACTGCTGTCTGGAAGTCTTAAACCCAGAATTAACTGCATTCGCCATCTAGTGTCACGTGATAGGAGATGGGGAGTCAGGGAACGTACCCTGGGCCCAGCATAGGAAGCATGGAGGTAGGGGACGCTGACAATGTGATATCTTCCCATGTCATCAGCAGTAGCGATGTCATCATTTAGGGCTTTCCTGTTTACTGGGCACCAGGAGAAATGCTTTGGACACATCGGCTGGTTCCCACAGGGAGTCAATGAATTGGGTTGCATTCCTGTTTTCAGACTGAGAGTCATGGCTTAGACGTTTGCTGTCGGTGCTGATGGGAGGTTGGGCCTATGCTTCAGCTAAGCCTGGCTTCCTCTAGGCAGTGACAGTCCTCCTCATTAAGTTATTCCTCTTCCGGCCTTGGGCATCCTTGGTGACCAGCCTATCTTCAGAGTGTGTGTGCATAGGCACTCTGCAAATGCACACTGTGGACCCGATACACCCTTGTTAAACCACTGTGCTGGGTGATGGAGCTACGGTATCAAAACAAGTCCCTTTCTGTCACACAGAGAAGTTTCAGGGCCATTTCACAGCAGCCTCCTGTCAAGACCTTGGTGAATTCCTGCCCTTTGGACCTTGGTGCTACTCACCAAGTAGAAAAATCGAGGGTGTCCCTCAGAGGGGCATAAAATGGTAGACCAAGAGGGCCAAGTGCCTTGATTATGAAGAAGGGGAGATGCCACCTCGAAGGTAGGTGAACTGATCAAGTGGTTGGGGGGCTTTCTGTGTTCCGAGGCAGATAGCCTTACAGAGTCATGAATTTCTGAACATTCCATCCTCCCATGAGAGGAGCGGCCTGGCACCAGAACCTGCAGCCCCGGGGGTGGGTATAGAACTGATAGAACCCCCCCCCCTCGTGCTCCATGCTATTGCAAGCATGGCCTGGAGCAGATGGCACTCTTGCCTTGTTTCCCTTTGCTCTTGCTGGCTGTCTCACCAAGGCTTGGCTCCTGGCCTTGGAGGTTGAGAGCCAACCTCTGGCCTCTGACACCTTGAGGTACTGCGCTCCCCCTCCCCCCGCCCCCCCAACCGCGCCACGACTTGTTAACCACAGTGAAATCATAGATGCGTAAATCATCAGAGCTGGGAAGCATCTTAAACCAACTGTCTCATTTTAACAAGGAGAAACCGAGAACTGGTGAGGGAGTGTCTTGCCTAAGGCGACAGATGGCAGAGTCGAGTGAGCCATATTGGACTTCAGCAGTTGGTTGGCCTGCCTTGTCCGTAAGAGCCAGGAAATGTCTCATGCCTTCCACAAGTAACTCCATTACCTTTACCTGGACGATGATCACACAGGAACATTCTCTCTCTCTCTCTCTCTCTCTCTCTCTCTCTCTCTCTCTCTCTCT
>CABHPQ010164207.1:21034-35817 GCA_902168405.1 Peromyscus aztecus
TCTCTCTCTCTCTCTCTCTCTCTCTCTCTCTCTCTCTCTCTCTCTCTCTCTCTCTCTCATTTCTATACTTCTCTAAGAGGCAGATATTTGTCTGCTACATAAAGCTTATCCAATTAAACCCCAGAGGATCTTGCCTCTGTGAGGTGGTAAGAAGCGAATGGGACATGGTGGAGGATGTCTAGACCCTTGGCTGCTTCTCCTTCCTACACAGCGCCAGCAGAGAGCCTCGGCCTACAGCGACCAGGCCCTGCAATCATTACTCACTCCCATCAAGCCTTAGTTTTTTCATTTTGGAATCAAGGATAATAAGGCACTTGGCTTGGTGCCTAGCACACCATCGCTAATAGAATGTTAACCATTATTTGTTATTGGTGGAACTGTAATTACTCCTGAAGGTAGTGGGTCTCTGCAGGACTTCCCATCTAGTCTGGAGGATTGGCCCTGGGCTCCATGGCATTGCCGTGTGGTAGCTACCCCACAGCTCTCTTACTACCCCTGCAACATACATAAGCAAACCCTTGCCCTCTAGGGGTCCCAAACCATTGCTAGCCAAGCCTCTTGAACTTCACAGGTCTCTTCCTGTTGTGACTCATAAATAACCCCAGGCCATCTGTCTATGAAACCCTAATAGTCAGACCTAAGCGAAAGTTTCCTAGATCCCTGCCCGCCATCCATCCTTGTCTTCGTCTGTTTCTGGCAGGCTTTTTATTTTTTCTCTGCTGTAAGATGTAAAGCTCTTGTTTGAGCGGTTTTCTGTGCGCAGACGCTTCATCACAGCAGATGTGGAGGAAATCTCCCGGGAACACTTCTCCAGGAAGGAAGTGCCCATTTAAAGAAATTGCACAGAAGTGATGTGCTCCCTCCTCAGCCCGTGGCTGGCAGGGTGGCAGCTGCAAGGTAGGTGGGATGTGCCCAGAAAACATGAGGATCTGTGAGGCAAGGGCCACTCACGGCAAAGGGCTCAGAAAAGGGCTTTCTGCGTCTCCAGAGCCAAGTAACTCCTCAACCTTGTTGGGAGAGGAGATAAGAGCGCTGGGGCTCTCTCTTCCTCATTACTTCACCTGCTAAGCAAGCATATCCCTAAGCAGTCCTGGGTACCTTGGGCCCTCTCAACCTGTCAAAGAGACAATTAGTTGATGTGAATGGCTGTACTCTGTGGACTGAATGTGTTACCCCTTCACATTCATGTGTTGAATCATCACCCCAGTGTGATGGTATTTAAGGGAAAAGCTTGAGAGGCAATCAGGGTTACATAAGATTATGAGGGTGAGGACTCCATGATGAGATCAGTGCCCTAATAAGTAGAGACACCAGGGAGCTTGCTCTCTCTGCCTGTGTACATGGAGAAAAGACTAGGAGGACCACAGCAAGCCAGCCGCTTCCAGGCCAGGAAGTGAAACCTTGCTATGACCTCAGCATACAGGCATGATGATGTCCAACTCCAGTCTATAGCACTATGAGAAAATGAATTTCTGTTGCTTAAGCGTCCCAGTCACTGGTGTTTTGTTATGGAAGTCTGAGGAGATGACTAATAATCACAGAAGTCAAAAAGGCAGGTCACTCTGTGTTCTCACTATGCTTGCAGGGGCTTGCTGTACCCAGTGCCAATGACTGGAGCTAGTCCATTAGTGAAGCCTAGGACAGAGGCAGCCATACTTTTGTTCCAGTTTGAGCCACACAAGCAAAAATCACATGTGCATGAAATTTTAACTAAAAAAGAAAAGAATATTTATAAAATTGCAATACACAGAATAACAAGCCAATCATAATCGTGGGTTAACTAGACTTTTTCCTGGCGATTATCAAACACCTGAGAGAAAGATTCAGGGAGGAAAGAGTGATAGAGGTTCTGGTTTCCATCTATCATGGAAGAGAAGGCGTGGCGGGTGCCGCTCATATGATGGTGGATGAGAAACAGAGGACTGTAGCAACAGGATAGAGCCAGGCAACAGAGCCCCAAGGGTGCACCCCCAGTGATGAACTTCCCCCCATGAAATCCCACTTTCCATTTTCCAATAGCATATTCAAAGTTGGAACCCATCAGTGACCTAAACCACTCATTAGGTCTGAGTTCTCATGATCTAACTATCTGTGGAAATGTCCTCCTGGACACAGCCAGAGATCTGTTTTACTGCTTGCTTGGGCATTTCTCAGTCCGGCTGACACTCAAGACTAACTATTGTGCCTCATCTCCCCTACCGCTCAGTTTGAGAAAGGGTCCAGCGTCATTGCTTCTGAACAATTCTCTCCCATTGCCTCTGTGAGTGGAGGTGACTCAGTTAATTCTGTGCTTATGATTCTTTTATAAGATTGCCCCATTTTTATTTCCAGATGGCGTATTTTTCAGTTGATGTGTTTTTAAATAATTTATTATGAAATCAAAAGTGTGTTTTCTTTTATGACTAGCATCTTTCATCTGTGCGGTGTGTTACAATCCTTTCCGATATGTTGTGATGAATTCTGTGAAGGGAATGACATCACATTACTGAGTTCTGTAATTTTTTTTCCCAGTTTTAGAATATCGGACACTGTTTCAGTGAGTACTGGGTTTCAAGCTGCCTGATTTTCTGTGTGGAAGAGTTATCTAGAACCTATATGTAGAAGTGGGATTGCCGAGGCCCAGAATCCATGTATTCCAAATGTTGCTAGATGGTGTAGAAATTGTTTTCCAAAGTGATGGTACCAATCTATAATGCACACTTTTTGTGTGTGCATGTGTGTGGTGTATCCAAGTATGTACACATGCATGTGTCTATACCCACGCCTGGAAGCCAGAGAGGACATAAGGTGTTTTCCTTTAACCCTCTCTGCCTTATTCTGAACTGACAGTCTCTCACTGAAGCTGGAGCTCATCATTTTTGGTCTAGGCTGGTGGCCAGCAAGTCGCATCCATCCTCATGTTTCTACCTCTACCAGCTTTGGGGTTATAGGTGTGTGCAGCCATGTCTGGCTTTTTATGGTTCCAAACTCAAGTCCTTCCGTTTACACACACAGCTGCTGCTCTTATCTGTTGAGCAATCTTCCAGCCCTGATAATCCTATTGATAGTGATATTATCAGACTTAGATTTTGATTTGTTGTTGCTTTTTTTAAAATATTTTTTTATTTTTATTTTTTGGTTTTTCGAGACAGGGTTTCTCTGTGTAGCTTTGTGCCTTTCCTGGATCTCGCTCTGTAGACCAGGCTGGCCTTGAACTCACAAAGATCCGCCTGGCTCTGCCTCCCGAGTGCTGGGATTAAAGGCGTGTGCCACCACCGCCCGGCTTGTTGTTGCTTTTTTGAGACAGGGTCTCTCTATTTAGCCCTGACTATGTTGGAATTTGTTATGTAGACCAAGCTGGCCTTGAACTCACAGAGATATCCACCTACCTCTGCTTTCACAGTGCTGGCATTAAAAGTATGCACCGTCATTCCTGGCTTCAGACTTAGATTCTTGCTATCATTATTTACCCAGAGGGAATAAGGTAACTTCTTGGTTAATGTCTGAATGTTCTTCTAGCCAAGCTTTTGCTTGGAAGCTTATTGGTCATGGAGATTTTTCTATGAAATCCATTTTTGTTTATTTTTATTGGGTTGAACTTTCCATCATTGTATGAAATACTCAAGATAAAGAAACTTACAAGAAAGAAATCTTTATTTTGGCTCTATGTCCTAGTTTTCTTTCTATAGCTGTGATAAGACACCATGACCAAAGGCAACCCTGGGAGGCAAGGGTTATTGGCTTACCTATCCCAATTATAGTCCATCACTGAGGGAAGCCGGCCAGGGACAGAGGCAGCAAACACCACAGAGGAAGGCTGCTTCCTGGCTTGGTCCTCATGGCTTGCTCAGCCTGCTCTCTTCTATCACCTAGGACCACCTGCCCAGGGGTGGCACCACCCAGAACAGACTGGGCCCTCCCACATCAGTCACTAATCAAGAAAACACCCCCACAGACTTGCCTCCAGCAATCTGATGGAGGCAGTCCTTCAATTAAGGTTCCCCTTTTCAAGGTGACTATTTGTGTCAGGTTGACCAAAACAACTAACCAGCACACGTGTGGGTCCATGGCTTTTGGCTCCATTGCTTGGGTGCCTGTAGCAAGGCAGAACATCATAATACGGTGTATTAGCTACTTTTCTGTATGTAGCTGCAATCAGAAGTTTCCTGTCCCGATTGCCCAGTCCCAGATAGCCAACTCAGAGGCTTACTATGAATTATAAATGCTTGGCCAATAGCTCAGGCTTGTTACTAGCTACTTCTTACAACTCAAATTAACCCATTTATATTAATCTAGGTATTGCCACAGGGCTTTACTTGTCCTATAGCATGTCTTGCTTCCCGGGTAGCTGGCTCGAATCTCTCTGGACTCTTCTGAATCCACCCTTCTTCCTCCCATCATTATCTCTGCGTCAGGCTGTCTGTCTTGTCCAATCTCTTCTTGCCCTGCTCTCGGCCAACCAGTTTTTTTTTTTTTTTTTTTTTATTAACAATGAGCATCATCTACAGCATGTAGCTATGACAGAATTCCTAGCAAAGGGAATGTAAGGAGGGAAGAGTTACTTTAGCCCACAGATTGAAGGCGTGCTCTGTCATGGTGGAGGGTGAAGCGGCTGGTCACACTGCATCCACTGTCAGGAAGCAGAGAGAGAAGTGAATGCCTGTACTTGGATCCCTTTCATTTAGTTTGGGACCCAGGACCACAGGATAATGGTGCCCACACTCACGGTGGGTTTATTGCTTATGCATAGAGATAAAATAGGTTTTTAATAATAATTTTATTTAAGTGCTAAATGAGCCTACAAGTTTTAATAGTTCCTGTATAAATTGTGCAGAAGCATTATGTTAAAAGTCAGTCATGTTATTAGTTAATAACAAGGTTTTCCTTTTACAGTTTTATTCCATTTTTCTTCTTTGATTTAAAAAATATTTTTCTAATTAATTAGTGTGTGTGTGTGGGGGGGGGGCGGATGGGGACACTTGAATGCCTCTGCATGCTCAGAGGGCATCAGGCAGCCTCCTCTATCACTCTGCCTATCTCTTTGAGTCGGGATCTCTCCCTGAATCCAAGGCTCCTGTTTTCTCCTCCAGGCTGGAAGCCAGCAAGCCCAGCCACCCTCCTCTGTCTCCGCCCACTTGGAGCTGTACCTACAGGCTTGTTAGAGGGGCGCTGCGATCTGAACTCTGGTCCTCATGATTGTGCAGCAAGTGTTCCTAACTGCTGCATCACCTATCCATCCTCTTCTTTTACCTCTCTCTCTCTCTCTCTCTCTCTCTCTCTCTCTCTCTCTCTCTCTCTCCCTCCCTCCCTCTCTCTCTCTCTCTCTCTCTCTCTCTCCCTCTCTCCCCCCTCTCTCTTTTTTGAGGCAAGGACTCACTATGGAGGGCAGGCTGGCCTTGAGCTCCACCCGAATCTGCCTGCCTCTGCCCGCAAAGTGCTGGGATTACAGGCGTGTGCCCATTTCATTACCTCCTCTCCATTTTAATTTTGTGTTGCTTGATTGCCCCGTCTCTGGCTCTAGTGTAATGTTGAAGCCTCAGTAGCAGACATTCTTATTTATACCTGATCTCAAAGGAGAAATCTTGGTATATTTTATTACTAAGCAGGATATTTGATATTGCTTTTATAGCGAGACTTTAAAAATCAGATTAATGGAATTCTTTCCTAGCCCCACTTTACAGTGATTTTGCTCTATTAATGAGATTGGGGGAGGAGTGCTGGAGAGATGCTCGGCAGTTAAGAGAGAGTACACCCTGCTCTTCCAAAAGACCTGAGTTCAGTTCCCAGCACCCACATCAGGTGGCTCACTCACATCCACCTGTAGCTCCAGCTCCAGGGGATCTAAGGCCTCTGATCCTCTGGGTGCTGCAGTAATGTGCACAAAGGCACAATGTACACATAATTAAAAATAATAAAAGACATTTCGATAAGAGACTTGGATATTATCCAATAATTTTTTGCATATGTTGAGAATGTGCTCCTTTTGTTTTGTTCCTTGCTATGTATTATCATGACTGCATTGATTTTTAAATGTTGAATTATTTTCATACATAATGTTTACAATTTTTATCTTAGATATCACTGTGTTTAATTAGTTGATATCATATCTATGGCTTCAATTATGTGCATGAGAGGGATTGATGTGTGATTTCTCTTTCTTCCAAGGGTTTAGTACCATGAGTATGCTACTCTCATAATATAAATTAGGAAGCGTTCTCCATTAGCTTGAAGAATTTGTTAAGCAGACTGGTGCTCAGTCCTTCATTAAATATTTAGAAGATTCCACTTAGGAACCCTTGCAGTGAGTGCTACAGTTTTGTTGATGCTGTTTTTGTTTTTTGTTTTGTTTTGGAAAGAGGATCATTGAAGCCCCTGTGGAGGTGAGGGTGGCCTTGACCTCTTGGTCCTCCAGCTAGGTGCTGAGATTACAATATCACCTACCATGCCTGGCTACTCCATAGTTTTGTTTGTGAGAACTTTTTGCTAAGAGTTGTTTCTTTTCTAGAAACAGAACAAATTGTTGTTGTCATTTCTATTTCCGTTAGTGTTGATGTGAGTGAAGAAACCTAAGCTGGGTCCCCTGCAAGAGCAGCGTGAGCTCTGCCCACTGAACCACCTCTCCGGTTCCTGGTGGGATCACTTAATAAAAGGGTTAGCCTGCCCCACTTCCCCTCCTCATTATGCCTCCCACTGTGTTACAAAGCAGCAGGGAGGCTCTCACCAAGTCCAGCCCCTCCCCCTCCCGCCTTGGACTTCTTAGTCTCCAGACCACAGTTAATAACTTGTTTATAATCCACCCAGTCTGTGGTAACCTGCCGCAGCCACAGAAGCTGGACCAAGGCCCTCCGCAGTGGTCAGTCAGACTGTGTATGCGCTGCAACTCACCAGGCTTGGTGGCTTGCGAGAGATGCACCATGGTAAATGACATGTGTGTGTTTGAAAAGTGCTTCATGCAAGTGTTGAGTTTAGAGTTTAGAGTGTGGGTCAGGATTGCTAATCACTCTACTCAAAAATTCCCTAGGTGTGGGCTGGAGAGATGGCTCAGCAGTTTAAGAGCACTGACTATTCTTCCAGATGGACCCAGGTTCAATTCCCAGCATCTACATGGCAGCTCACACCTGTCTGTAACTCCAGTTCCAGGGCTTCTGACACACTCACACAGACACACATGCAGGCGAAACACCAATGATCATAAAATAAATTAGTTAATTAATTCTCTAGGCCTCACGGTGGTTTTGACTTTTTAGTTTGCCACTGTCTTAAGTTAGGGTATGATAGCGGCATGTGTAGGTTTTATGTGGTCTGTGGGTTTAGGTTTAATAGGTCTAATGTATAATAGACTTCATGGTAAAACATCATGACTCAAAGCAACTAGGGGAGAAAAGGGTTTATTTTACCTTACAGTTTACAGTCCATCGTCCCGGGAAGTCAGGGCAGGAACTCAAGGCAGGAATTGATGCAGAGACCATGAAGGAATGCTGCCCTGGCATGCTCAGCCTGTTTCCTTATACAAGTCAGGATCACCCATAGTGGGCCGAGTGCCCACATCCATCATCCATCAAGAAAATGTGCCACAGGCTTGCCTACAGGCCAGTCTGGTGAGGGCATTTTCTCAGTTGATGTCCTCTCTCCCCAAGTGTAGGTTCTAGTCTATGTCAAGTTGGCATAAAAATCAATCAGCAAAGTCACCCACTGATGGGGATGTGCCAAAATTTCTAACTACAGTTGTGTGTTTATCTGTTCATTTGAGAGGAGGGATGCGTAATGTATTTCAAGGCTATATTACTGAAACACAAACAGATTTTTTTAAAAAATCTTTCTGCTGAATTTATTCTTTTTTTTTTGAGACAGGGTTTCTCTGTATGGATTTATTCTTTTAATTCCTGTTCACTTCTTTATTTCTGATAATACGTTTTAAGACTCACTTTGTCTGATATTATTATTGCTTCCCAAGCTTGCCTTCTCACTCCTCTCCCTTTGACAAGATCTCACTGTGTAGCCATGGCTGTCTTAGAACTTACTGTTTGAACCAGCCTGGCCTCGAATTCACAGAGATCCAACTCCCTCCGCCTCTGAAGTGCTCATAGTGAAGGCGTGCACCACCATGCTTCCCGACTTTGTTTTGTTTCGTGTTTGTGTGGTATAGTTTTTACAACCTTTGAATTTCCTTTGACCTTATAAAGCCTATCACTTAGCACTACAAAAGCTGATTTTTTTTGAAGCGTTTGATTCATTATTAGTCAAACAATTACAGGTATGAGGCTAACCTCTATCCTGTTACCATATGTATTCTCTTTCTCCTGTGTGTACAAAAACTTCTTGTTTTCTTTATAATCAGTTTGTTCCATTATCCTTTACTCCATTCGCCTTATAATATTGTGTTATTTTGTTCTCTTAATATGGTATGCTCGCATCTTTGGCTTGCTTTCCCTTCAGGGAGTGTCTGTAGTCCTCGCTTTGTGTTGCTGTGACCAGAATGCCCGGCGGAAACTACTTAAAGAAGGAAACATTTGGCCGGGCAGCGGTGGTGCACGCTGTTAATCCTAGCACTCGGGAGGCAGATCCAGGTGGATCTCTGTGAGTTCAAGGCCAGCCTGGTCTACAGCGCGAGCTCCAGGACAGGCACCAAAAAAGAAGGAAGCATTTGTGGTGACTTCTGGCCCTGGAGAGTCGGTCCATCACAGAACGGAAGGCACATCCTGGAGGCCTCTCATGTCATACAGCATACTCTACATAACTAGACAGGCAGGTTAATCACGGGGGCAGCGGCCAGGCCACAGCCTTCGCAGGCCTGCCCCTGGAAATGCTAGGATCCCCTTCTAAAGACTCTTTACTCCCCCCCCCCCCTCCACCACCACCACATTGCCACTTACTAGAGGACAGGCCTTCAAAACAGGGACCTCCCTCCCCACCCCACCCCTGCCCCTGACCCAGGAGGCTGCACATTTCAGATTCAAGCGTAGTGGTGTTTGATGCCTTTCAAACAAGGTGATAAAGCTCTCTCGCCACTTCGACGCGCTCCTTCTTAAGCCGTCATCATGGATCTTAACTCCACATGTACTTGGAGCTGCACAAGATATATTTGTTGTCAGATAGACTTTCATTGTAACACTGGGAAATTTCGGCCTGAGGTAGTCATGAACTCTGGATCCCCAGCAGCAGCAGAACCAGGCAGGGACCTTAAGAAGCAGTGCGCTGGGGGAGCTGTGTGGGGCGACTGCTTCTCTCTGCCCCAAGAGCAGCGGGATGAAGGGGCTCTGAGTGGCTCTGGCACTGCCAGGCGCTGGGGAGAGGGAGGACGAGAACTCACTGAGGACCAAACCCGCAGGCCCCTCGGCCAGGTCGCCATGGTAACAGCTTCCAAGACGTTACTTTTTCACAGGCACTATTTGTGAGGGTGAGCTCATATTTTATTCCTCTTGGTCTTGGATGTCTTTGCCTGCTCTGCTGGCTTTTATTCTCAAGTATACTTGAAATGTTGGTCTGCTGGTGATAAACCTTAATTACTTTGAGAATCTTTAGACTATATCTTTTAAGGTTATTTTTTGCTGTTTATTCTTTTCTACGTTTATGGTTACTGGTGGTCAGCATTTATAAGATTTTATTTTATGTGTATGTGTTTGCCTGCTTGCCTGGATGAGTACTGTGTGCCTGTGCATGCCCTGGAGGCGGAGACCCTGCAGCTGGAGTTGCAGCCAGTTAAGAGCCAAACCGGGGTCCTCCGCAAGAGCAAGTGCTCTTAACGACTGAGCCATCTCCCCAGCCCCATTTTCCCCAGCCCTGTGTTCTGTTCACACTGAGCACTTTGGAGAAGCCATTTGATTTCTTTTGGCTTTCATTGTTTTTCTGTTGAAAAGTCGCCCAACAGTCTTGCTCTTAAGAACCCCCTCCACAGCCGGGCGGTGGTGGCACATGGCTTTAATCCCAGCACTCAAGAGGCGAGGCCAGCCTGGGCTACAGAGTGAGTTCTAGGACAGGCTCCAAAACTACACAGAGAAACCTTGTCTCAAAAAACAAAAAGAAAACAAAGAGAGAGAGAGAGAGAGAGAGAGAGAGAGAGAGAGAGAGAGCTCTTTCCCTCCATTTGGGTTCTTCCTAGTCTTGCTATGCCGTACCCTGTACCTAGGAATTTAGCGGGGAGGATGTCACAGATATTCTTCAATCTGTGGTTTCATTTTGGAACATTCTATGTAGTATGAATCTTAAAAGTCTTATTAATAAAATCAAACCTGAGCCGGGTATTGGGGTGAAATGCTGGATGGTCAGAGAGACACAACAAGCCACAGCCACCTCACCTGGCCAACTTCTCAGCTGGTCTTGTTTCCTCAGATTGGAAGCCTCTGTGTCCTCATATCCAAATGACTCTCAGCTGAACTGCTGCTAGAAGCCTGAATGCTTAACCAGCCCAAATGCTTCTCCAGGCCAAATTGCTTCTAGTTTCTGGTCCTCACGCCTTATATACCTTTCTGCTTTCTACCACTACTCCCTGGGATTAAAGGCGTGTGTCACCATGCCTGGCTATTTCCAATGTGGCCTTGAACTCACAGAGATCCAGAGGGATTTCTGTCTCTGGAATGCTAGGATTAAAGGCGTGTGCTACCATTGCCTAACCTCTGTTTAATATTGTGGCTGTTCCATCTCTGACCCCAGATAGGTTTATTAAGGTACACAATATTTTGGGGAACACAATACCACCACACTAGGTATCTCCAAATTGGGCATGTATTTTATCTTCTCCTCTTGTACTTCAGTTACGTGTGTGTGTGTGTGTGTGTGTGTGTGTGTGTGTGTGTGTGTGTGTGTTGGGCTTTAACCACGTCTCTTACATATTTCTCACTATGTACTGTATTTATTACTTTGGTGTGCTGCATGTGCATTCTATGTATGTGTACACACAAGGGCATATGGAGGCCTGAGGAGTGTCTTGGGTTTTGTTCTCTGGGAGCTTTTTGTCTTGTTTTTGTTTTGCAGACAGTGCTTCTCATTGGCCTGGAGTGTACTGAGCCTGCTAGCTGGCCAGCTTGTGAGCCCCAGGAGCACCTCTAAAGCACAAGGATTAGAAATGTGTGCCACGCTGCTCAGCTTTTTCACATGGGTTCCTGGGCCTTGAACTCAGGTTCTCACATTTGAGCGGCAAGCTCTCTCCTAGCTGAGTGCTCTCCCCAGGTCCCCCTATGGATTTTAATCCGAGTATTTTCTATGGCTTCATATTCCAGTTTGCCAGTCTTCTCTTTCTTTGTGTTTAATCTATTATTGAACCCTCAATTCTTGCATCAAGAGGCCATGCCATGTGACTGACCTGCACATCTAGTTTGTGCGCAAGGATGCTGTGAAGGTCCCACAATGATGACCTCACCCTAGTGATACAGACCGTGGAACACACCCCCATCTGAGTGACGCATATTGGGGACTTTTCTCTGGGACTGCTTTTTGGTGTCTTCTCTTTCTGATATTGAAAGTGTTAGGTGTCCTGAACGTTTCCCTGTCATGTTTTAGACACTGCTTGTTACTGACAGTGCTCACCTCAGGTTGGCAGACTGTCACCAGTGACCTGTTTTCAGTGCTGAGAAATCTTCAACCATTTACTCTTCACCCATTGCCTCTCCCTTTTATTCTCTCTAGTCTTCTGGAATTCTAGTTTGATCTTTCTTTTATTATTCCATCTCCTTGCCTGTCTGAACTGTATTCTGGGTAATTTAGATCTGTCTTCTAGTATCAGAATGCTCAATTCAGCTTTTCCCACTTTATTTTGAAAATATTTTTAGTTGGGAAAATGCAACACCATTCAGAAAAGTATGGGATCATAAATGTCAGCTTGACAATTTTTATTAGTTTAAAAGATTTTATTTTTATTTTATGCATATGAGTGTTTGCATGTATGTGTTTGTACCACATGTGTGAAGGAACCCACAGAGGTCAGAAGAGGGTGCTGGAGTCCCTGGAACTGGAGTGACAGAAGGTTGTGAGCCAGGTCATCCACAGTTGGCTCTTGGTGTTAGGTGCCAAACCCAGGTCCTCTGCAAGAGTAAGCACCCTAACCACTGAGCCATCTCTCCAGGTGCTTCCTTCCTCCACCCACCCACCCCCTGCCCCAACCAGGTCTCTCTATGTAGTGCTGGCTGTCCTGGAACTCACTATGTAGACCAAGCTGGCCTTGAACTCACAGAGATCCATCTGCTTCTGCCTCCCAAATACTGGGATCGAAGGTGTGTACCACTATGCTACGCCTTAACAATTAATTATAAAGCAAATGCCCAAGTCACTAACTGAGTAATTAAAAAACATGACCAGTAGCCCCAAAGCCATGACAAGGCGTATTCTCTCTTGACCCCTAATATTCCCTTCACCAGAGGAAACCCTAATACAGTGGTTCTCAACCTTGCTAATGCTACAGCCCTTTAATACAGTTCCTCATGTTGTGATGACTCCCAACCATAAAACTATTTTCATTGCTACTTCATAACTGTAATGTTGCTAGAGTTATGAATCATAATGTAAACATCTGTGTTTTCTGATGGTCTTAGGCGACTTCTATGAAAGGGTCGACCCCAAAGGAGTCATGACCCACAGGTTGAGAACCACTGCTCTAATGGTCACGTAGTCGTTTATTTCCTCTTTGACAGAAATTCTATCGGCTGGTCAGTTGTTTTAGTTACACTGTGGCTGTCTTTTGGGCCCGCTTCTTTTATCTAACATTATTTTTAAAAGGCTAATCCACATTTGTACCTGTCTTTCATCTTTTTTCATGACTGTGAAGTACCCTTCTGTGCGATCGTTATAACTTATCATTTTATCCTGGTTGATGTTTGAGTTAATTTCCCCCCTTTCTGGAAGGGCAGTATATTCACTGAACATTATTGTATATTTGAACAAATGTACATGAGTTTCTCTAAGTTATTTACTAATAAATCAGTCTTTGGGCTATACATTACGTGTAGCCTAAGGGTTTCTCAGCCTTGGCGTGACTATCTTAGGGCAGTTAAATCTGCAGTGAGAGGGGTTTTCCTTTCCTCCGAGTGTCTTTTGTTTGATATTATCAGATACCTGTGGGTGCTGCCAGCCCAGGATCATAAGAAAGCAAATTCTTGGCTCACAGGTTTGGATCACCATCGCCTACATGAGATTAGCTGGTAGGTATTTCTCAACAGAGAGGCTCTTCACCTTCCACTCCGTTCCAGGTTCCAGGCTGGCAGAAAGGGTGCTGGCTTATTTCAAAATCACTCTTACACTAAATTGTAGCCTCTGGGTTCCAGATTCACTAGTTTATGCTGAGGGTGGGATTGCCTCTCAGAGACCCCGTCAAACCCTTGCTGCCTTGGGCGTTCTCGAAAGCTGAAGGTCAATGTACGTGATGCTGGTGCAACACTTGTCTTTCTGGATGCCTTTCATGTGACCTTAGGATTTGGAGTTTATCTTTCAGCTTTCCCTAGTTTATTGATGCGTTTAAAAAGAGGTTTCAGATATTCTGCCCACTATTTGTTGTTGTCCCTGCTGAGAGGATTAATCAATAAACCACTCTGCTAGCCCTCAGAACTGACGTCTATAACTTTTAAAAATTAACAACTGCTGTGGAGCTGGTTGAGCAAATACTGGGCTATTACCAGCAGTACAGAAGAGCTGGATTTAGCAGTTGCATGCACATATGCTTTCCTATAGATCTGTGCTAGATGTGGGTCGACCTAAGAGACCCATGAAGTCCATGAGGATGTGTATGTAATAAACGGAGCCTTGGAGTGTACTTAGAGCACGTCTCAATAAAGGCTTCAGATGTTCTTGCGGCGATGGCTCTCAGGATGGGTCTCACTTGGGAAAAAAGTGGACCCGAATATAGTGGATGTTAGGTTGTGCGACTTACCCAGTGCTCTCTAAACTTCTAGGAAAACAGGCTCCTCCTCCTCCTCCTCCTCCTCCTCCTCCTCCTCCTCCTCCTCCTCCTCTTCCTTCTCCTCCTCCTTCATCTTCTCTTCCTTCCCCTACTTCTTCCACCTCATCTATTTCCTGGTGTTTTGGTGTTCTGCAACAGTATCACTACATAGCCCAGGCTGGCCTGGAACTCCTGCCTTTACCTCCTGAGTGCTGGAGTTAGAGGCATGCATCACTATACCTGGCAGAACTGTTTTCTGGGAGAGCACAATTTCCTTTTACCGTATTAAGTTCCCCTATAAGTCACACCACTATTGCACTAATCGGAACATCTTGCTTTGCATTTTGAAATTAACCTCTGTTGAATGTCTCTACAAAAGGCACAATTCCTTTCTTTCCTTCCTTCTTTCTATCTTTTCTTTTTTCTTTCTTTTTCTTTTTCTTTCTTTCTTTCTTTCTTTCTTTCTTTCTTTCTTTCTTTTTTTTTTTTTTTTTTACTTTTTGGCTTTTTGAGAAAGGATCTCATTATGTAGCTCACAGAGATCTGCCTGCCTCTTCGACTACTAGGATTAAAGGTGTGCGCCACCGCACCTGACATGTTTCCCGATTGAATTTGAAGCCAGCTACACAGAAAGGAATTCACACCTGGTTCTGCAAACCTGATCAAAAGCACATAGCTAGGAGTTAGAGAGCTGCCTCAGTGTTTAGGAGCATTTGCTGCTCTTAAAGGGACCAGGTCTTGGTTCCCAGTACCTACATATTAACTCATAACCATCTGTAATTCTAGTTCCAGAGGATCCAATACCTTCTCCTGGCCCTTAAGGACACCAGGCATGCGTATGCTGCACATACACACATACAAGCAAACACTCATACACAAAACATCTTAAAAGAGAGAGAGAGAGAGAGAGAGAGAGAGAGAGAGAGAGAGAGAGAGAGAG
>CABHPQ010164208.1:0-10093 GCA_902168405.1 Peromyscus aztecus
TCTCTCTCTCTCTCTCTCTCTCTCTCTCTCTCTCTCTCTCCTGCCTTTTCCTCCACCAGGTGTGCACCCCTTGACCTCTCTCTCTCTTCTTCTTTCTCTCCTCTCCCTCTTTACAATCTCTCTCTTCATCTCTCTATTATAATGAACTCTCCACGTGGATGCAGCGTCTGGGTTAGGAGTTACTGGCTGCTGCCGCTGCCACCACGCCTGCATGGCGTGCATCTGCCCAGCCCACCACTGCATCTGCCCAGCATGCCAGCAAGTCTTCCCTCACAAGTGCGATACCCTGGCCTGGCCTGGCCGACTGGGGGTTCCCCACGTGTGCATAATTCATAATAGCAAGGGCTTTAGCATCAGTTGGACCTGAAGCCCAGTACTCAGTGACCCCAGGGAACATTGTGTCTGTGGGGCTTCAGGAGACTCCATGCATACTGCTAATGCCCAGTCCTGGCTTTCCATTAGCTTGCTGCACAACCCCAGACAAGTTGCTTAGTTTTTTTTGTTGCAAATAGCAGTGATGCCCAGGGTTCTGTGAGGATGAAACGACCTGTGTGAAGCCCTGGTCCATATCTAGGGCTTTACAGCAGCACTACCAGCCATGACATGAGCTCTCAGGAGCTCCCAGGCTGGGTCCAGAGTTCATGTCTCAACCCCACCCTCTGTATTCTCTAATTCCTGACCCCCACCAACTGTTCTCTTTTGGCTTTCTTCCCTTCCTGCTGAGGGCAAAGAATGGGGAGAAAGGATGAAAACAGGTAAGGGGTGTGCTCCCTCTCCTCAGGGTGCCCTAGCAAGCTCCTCGGGTTTTCTTCCAAGTCCCAGATCAAATGCTTTCACTGCTTCAGGTCCCAGATGGGCAGGTGCAAGAGGAGACCCCCTCCCCTCAGAACTTCCACGCATTTTTCTTCAGCTTAAGTTCAGCACAGCCCGAGCTGCATCCCCACGGCTTGCTTGCTTCCGTGGGCAGGCGCTGGACCCCAAGCCCAAGCTGAGCCTTGAACAAAGTAGCTGAAGGGATGTTTCTGGAGTCAGCAAGCACAGGACCAATGAAAGAGCAAGGGAGTAAATGGGCACATCCATGGACCAATGAGAGAGTGTGTGAGTGAATGATGATGCCAAGGGGGCTAGCCAATGTAAAGGGCTACCTGTATGGCAGACACAGGGCCAGGCAGCTTACTCCCACCATCTCACTTAACCCACTTTGCAAGGCTCTGAAGCAGCTCTCTTGTGCCCTCCCCTTTAACAATGAAAATGTGAGGCTCAATCGGGTTAGTAACTTTTCAGGGCCCCCAACTGAGATATGCAAAGCCATTCCCTGGCGGGAATGAATGGAAGAGCAAACAACTGTGGAAATGAGGAAATAAAGGCGTGAGGTGAGCAGAATCCTCTCTTGGCCATAAAGTGAAAACTTCCGGGGTAGGAGTGGGGTGCAGCCCATAATCATTCTTCAAACGACAGGGGCTTCACATCTTCTCCTTAGCAGCAGCCATCGTCCAAGGAGAGATTCCAGCCAGGAATCTTTCTATTTCTACAGACGAGTCAAGGCAGAGCCACAAATCTGGCCTGCTTCTCACAGGCGGCTAACGGTAGGCTATAAAGTCAAACCACAGCAGGCCTCAGCTACAGCAACTATGAGAAAAGATGCCAGACAGGCTCGATATAACACTTGGAGATGGTGGATAATTAATTCTCACACCCAAATATGGTCACAGGCTTGGGAAGTAAAGTACGGCCAGAGCAGAGGCAAGTGCAGTCCTAGAGCCTATCAGTTCCTCTAATGGCATCTCATCTCTAAGAAATGACAGCCTTCCACAGTCCCCAAAGCATCCGGTCCTTCGTCTGCATTCCTAACCTCCAGAACAGACAGCCGCAAGCCAGACTGCTATTTCTCTGTATTACCTGGAACTCACTCGAAAAGCACAAAGACAGGATTGCACCTTGCAGTGCAGCAACCCCACCCTTACCAGCTGGGGTCCCACAGGGACCCTGAGCCTCAGAGAAAGGACAGCTTGGCTGTCTTTTTTGCTGCTTGCACAGAATTCTGCCCACGTGGTCATTTTCTATCCCTTCAGCAAATGTGACCCAGATTTACTTTCAAAGCACTGCAGCTGAGCTGGTGGTGTGTAGCTAGAGCTCATTCTGCCCCACTTTCCCAGGCCTCTCCTGCTATTGAAACCAAGCTCCAGGACAGAGCCAGGGACTCACAACACACAGTCAGAAAGAGCGAGAGAAACTGGGAAGAGAAGGAGCCTTCTTGGGTACAAAGCTCCAAAATGCTCGGAATGAGAAAGAGTGTTTGCCCAGGAATATGGGTTCCCAGTAGAATTATTCTTTAGAGTCCCATTTCCTACCCCTACAGCCCTTGTTTCCATCTGTGGCTTGGCCAGAACAAATCGTTTTCACCTGCTCTCTGACAAAGCCTTGGGATGAACAAAGGAAAGCGACGGAAGTGGAAAGCTCAGGCCTGGTCCTTGCTGACCTAGGAAACTGCTGGCCTCCTGCAGTTCTGGTTGCTAACCAAGTACTAGGAACGGCCACACTAAGTGCAGTAATGGGCAGGTAAACCTCTGTTCGTCCAGTCAGTTCTGATCTTCATTCAGTGGTCGCTGGAAGCAGGTGTGACTGCCTCCCTTGTACAGATAAAACTGAAGCTCCATGGGGTAAAGTCACTTGGCCAGATTTCCTGACTCCGGAAACAACTGTCTCCATAGCTCCATGTACATGGTGGGGCTCTGTCTTTTTATTGAATGGATGAATGAATGAATGAATGAATGAATGAATGAATGAATTTGCTGTCCTGGAGGAGAGATGCATGGACAAAAAGGAGGAGCAGATGCCCTTCTGTGAAGAGCGTGGCACCAGTGTTCTCAGGACTGTCTGCCCACGGTCAGAAAAGCAAGGTGGGACTCCCGATTATAACAAGGTCCATGTCTGGTGTAGACAGTGACCCTAGAAACAAAGAGCTTGAACATAAGGTCGAGAAGGGCTAGGAAGAGATGGATTGTTGGATGGGGGGAATCAGAGGCGGCTTCCTGGAGGAGGCTGTAATGGAGCAGCTATTGGGAATGGCTTAACGAATGAACAGCACTTTCTAGGATGCTGCCCTGCTGGTTAGCCTGCGTTCCTGTGTGTGGCTTTCACAGTGTAACCTATTTCTTTCCATCCTCTCAGCTAGACTGGATTCCATGAAGAAACGAACCACATCTTCAGCTATCTCTGAATATCAATGGCAAAAGCAAAAAAAAGGGGGGCAGCATGAGAAGTGGCTGCAGAAAGACTGGGAGTCTGATGTCATAGGGAGACCGCGTCTTGAAAGACAGAACAATGGGTGGTCTCCCGCAGGACCACAGACGCTCACTTCAGCTTCCTAAGTTGGCTCACTTTTCTAATTAACCAGAAAAGCATCATTTCCTCTCCTTCTTTCTCCCTGCTGTTGAAGGATGCTTTCCCCAACACACAGGCTTCCTTGCTCTTTCTCTCCAGCCCTCCTTCCCACAATGTGGCTCCCTGAGGACTAGGCCCCCTCAACTCAAACAGTATGGCATTTTCCCTCCTCCTTTCCATTCTCCTCCTCCAGGCAGCTGCTGAGATTTACAGCTTGCCTGCCCTGCGGATTTTCTTGTAGATGCTAATAAAATTTTCCTCAACCTTAAAACAAAATAGAACACACTGAACAAAGCTGGCCTTGGTGACACACACCTGAAAGCCATCTCTTGGTAGATAGAGGCAGAAAGATTAGAATTCAAAGTCAGCCTCTGCCACACAGATTATTGAAGGGCAGCCTGGCCTATGTAAGACCCTGTCTCAAACAAAACAAAACAAAAACCAAAAAGGGCCTAATGGATGGGCGGAAGGTGAATCCCTTTGCACCAACCCTGCCCTAGTCAAAACAAGACACTTGACAGGTATCTACAAGAAAGTAGTCATAACAGCTATACAAATCTGTATTGCAACAAATGTGAATGGTGCCCCCTAGAGTTGTGCGGTTGTAAAAGTACATGATACTTGTCTGACCATTTTCTTCACCTATCCCCCACAGACCTCAAAGAATGGAGCTTTTGTTGTTGTTGTTTGGTTTGGTTTGGTTTTTTGAGACAGGGTTTCTCTGTGTAGCCTTGGCTGTCCTGGAACTCACTCTGTAGACCAGGCTGTCCTCAAACTCAAGAGATCCACCTGCCTCTGCCTCCTGAGTGCTGGGACTAAAGGCGTGCGCCATCACTGCCTGGCTTAATGCTCTATTGTATGGGGTTGCATACCTTGTTAAATAACCTCCCCAGCTCCCCCACTACTTGTCCGCCCTCAGTGAGTAAGGATAGCTATTATGTCTGCTATTCACTCAAGACAGAGTCGGGAAGAAGCAACTAAAAGGTCTAGGTGTGGAGTTTAAGGGAGATGCTGAGACAGACTATTAGTTCTCTCCTTTTTCTATAGGCCAGGGTCTCAAGGCTGCTCCCAGCGGTGACTTAGAGATCACAGCCATCAATTGAAATTGTCACCTGCACAAGAGTCAGACTGGGTCAGATTGCCTAAGAAATAGGAATAACCTCACACTGGGAGTTACCTAGATCTGTGCCTGCCAATCCTGTGTGACTTCCTGCAAGTCCCCAAGGCCTCAGGGCCTTAGCCTAGCGTGCGTCCTTACTAGCTCACAGCCCTTGGAAATGTCTGTGTCTGTGTAAACCCTAAAGCTCTCACAACTGACTCTTGGTACATTTCAAAGGGCTAGGCTCGGGGAGATGAGGACAGGGCTGGCAAAGAGGGAAACAAAAGGCAAGAAAGGGCAGAGGAAGGCTGGGCGGCAGCATCTGCGAGCCTGGGAGGTACGCCTTGGGAAGCAGCTTTCTCAGCCCCAGCTTGCCTCTCTCCTCTGCAATGGGTGACTGACTGGCAGGGAGTTTCCATCAGGTGGGATCCTAAGACCTGCTCAAGACACCGAAAGGGGCTAGGGACTGGGAAGTCTCTACCCTTGAAGAGATCGATTCTGACAGCCCCCACTCAGCTTCATAACCCAAAACCTGGAGGAGGAGAAAATGACACAGGACACAGCTGCTTCCAGGGTGAGGCTGACTGCACTTCCTCCCAGAAGGCAAATTCTGCAGCAGAGAGCTTCAGGGCACTCAGGGTCTCCCAGCACCCACATGTGGGAGTCTCTCCAGAGGCAAAGGTGCTTGTTTCGTTACTCTGGTGGAGCTCCCACAACATTCTAAAATCGTGTGGAGACTTCAGCCAGACACTAAAGTAGCAGTCTCGCCCGACTCTGCTGCCTCTCTTCTCTCCTGCTAAGGAAAAACACCCAACTGCATCACGGTTATTTTTAACCAAGGCAGTTTCCCCATCTCCAGCCTCATTGGTCCAGCCCCCTCTCCAAGACAGTCTTTGGTGGTGTCAGGATGCAAAGATCAGCATGATACCTGAAGCAAAGCACAACAGCCCAGCCCAACACCCACCCTGAGGGCCTTTGCCTGAATCCCCTTGACTTATTGCCTAGACCAGAATCTTAAACAGCAGGGCCTTCTCTGAGAAGACTGGAGGGGAAACTGTCACAAAGCCATCTAGAACTCTGTGTGAGTGACAAGGGTGGGCTAGAAAATATAAGGAAGGAAGGAAGAACGATGCATCCACTCTGCCTCCGGAAGAATGAGAGATCTGTGACTCAGCGGCCTCTGTGTTATGTCCCTCCAAGGCTAGGGGCAAGGAAACCCCTTCCTGCCTCCCAGGGCCTGCTCCATTGTCACTAGCTGATGTTTCGGGACCAAGACTCTGGAGAAGGACTTCCTCCAAAGGTTCCCTTTTGCCCACCAGCCGTTCAAACTGAGGCCTTCCTGCCACGCCTCTTTGCTGTCGCTCCTCCAGAGCTCACACCTGCATCTTTCCTGACCCATGATGAGTCCACATAATCCTCTCCCTTCTGGCTTCCCATCACAGCCCACTGCCTGTTCCTGATCACAATCTGCCACACATTAGCCTCTAAATACTTCTTCACTCATTTCGTCGGTCACTCCTTGCTTGATGATCTCTAGCAAGCACAGGGCCCCTGTGTAAGTCACTGAAGGTCAGCACATAAAAGCAGTCACAGCACTGAATTGCTCACAGTTGTGAGGGAGTGATGGGCTCCCTGTGGGTTAACTGCTCTGCTGTGCAAGGGAACAGGAGGAGAGAGAAGCATGAATATCAGAGTGGAGGAGGAGACTCTGGGTACCACTGGGGACATTAGGACTAGAAGGGCTGATGCTTAAGAGAGGAGGAGGAGGAAGGGCCAGCATCTTGCAGAGAAGAAAATTAAAGCCTAGAAGTTTGATCCCACAAGCTGTATACCTTGAAGGGCGAGCTACTGCACAGTGCTGTGGGGATGGGGGTGGGGGCAACTGGTAAAGCGGAAGAGATAGAGTGGGGCCTGGTTTGGGGGTGGGTCCTTATAATGAATCCTTTATTTCACAGGCAATGAGGAGCCAGAGATGGCTTATAAGCAGCTGGGTGATGGAGCACTAAAATGCTCTGACTCGTGTGGAAGGAGGAGGAAAAGGCTGAGGGAATCAGAGCCAGCAGGTTGATCAGAAGTTTCGGGTAAGAGTCAGTGCAGCAAAGGAGGCAGGTGTGTTATCTGACTGACACAAGGCAGGCAGCAGAACAGACCTTGGCAAGGGACGGAAAGCTGATGACGTCACCGAGTGAGCTGCAGCACTTCTCTGTCTTTCTATCTGCTGGAGGACATCAGAGTCGGCTGAGGTGCTGAGCACTCGCTCATCCGGGAGACAGCTCCAGATGCCTCCAGTGAAGTCAAAAACTAGCCCGAGAGCTGGAGAGATGGCTCAGCAGTTGAGAGCACTGGCTCTTGCAGAGGACCGGGTTCGGTTCTAGGCACCCACACTCTCAACCACTGCTGCTTGGAAAAGGCAAACAGGAACCTCCTGACTAGAGGAAGCAGCCCGTAGCCCTCGCACCGAGATACTGAAGAATCTATGCACAACCTTCCAAAGGTAATATGAGTAAAGTCGCCTTCTCCAGAGACTTCCTTATAGGGAAATAGCATAAAAGAAATCCAAAGTTTTTCTTCCTAACCATGATCATTATAGCACTGTCTGGTCTACCATAGCAGAACAGTGAGAAAAGAATAGGACTTAGAAAAACGATGAAATACACACAGCCTTTACAAATAACTATAAAGTCGGAGCCCGCACCTCTTATCCCAGCACTTAGGAGGCAGAGGCAGGAGGATCTCTGTGATTTTTGAGGCTAGCCTGGTCTACATAGCAAGTTGCAGGACAGTCAGGTCTACATAGTGAGACCCTCTGTCTTGGAAAAATAAAAATAAATGTCAAAATAACCATAAAATCTGAAATGTAAATCAGAAGATCTTTTTAAGGGTAAATGAAGAATCAGATCCACCCTGGAACATAGGCCGGGAAGGTAACTATTATATACATAAAATACAACTGAGTGGGGAAAACCCAGCAGAAAGGTGCAGAAATGAGAATAAACTTCATTCTGCATGGGGGTGGCAGGTTTTGTTTTTTTCTTCAGGTTTTTCTTGAACGTTCTTTCATCATTTTTGCAGTAATAACAGTCATCGTAAGAACAAATTAGATTCCAGCTGACTTGGCCCTGAGGACCTCTCAGCTCCCCACCATGCCCGTGCATACCAGCCCGCTCTTCCCTCAACTCCACAGCACCCAGCTAGAAAAAGCTGCTGGAGTTCTCTCTTACCAGCGACTCTGACCACGGCCCGCTCTGCAGGGTCCAGCACCGAATCCTGGCTTTTCCGCTTCTTCTGCTCATGCAGAGGCAGATTCCAGGGCAAGGTGTCCCCAGGGGGACAGGGAGACAGGCTCCCTGACCGCTCACTCCGGTAAGATCGCTCGCTCCGACATGACCTCTCGCTCCGACAGGACCGCTCACTGAGCGTCTCTTCGTCTGAGGAAGACATGGTGGGCACGCAGGGGCGGCTTCAGGAAGGACTGGATGTCCTGGGAGAAGGGATCTGGAGGAGAGAGGGAAGAATGTGACCAGAATGAAAGGCTCACATAAGGAACACTGAGACTTGGATCTCGACTCCTGGTCCTGCTCCTGACTTGATCTCTTTACTACCTGAACCTCTGTTTCTTCTTTTACAAAATAAAATAACACAGCTAGGCCCAGTGGCTTTAATCCCAGCAGAGGCCAGTCTGCTCTATAGAGTGAGTTCCAGGACAACCAGGGTTATACAGGGAAACCCTGTCTCAAAAAAACAAAACAAAACAGCCGCGGTGGGGTGGTGGTGGCACAGGCCTTTAATCCTAGCATTTGGGAGGCAGAGCCAGGCAGATCTCTGTGAGTTCAAGGCCAGCCTGGTCTACAGAACAAGGCGCCAAAACTACACAGAGAAACCCCGTCTCAAAAAAACCAAACCAAACCAAAACAAAACAAAAATAACACACGCCAAGACTAATTCATGGGGCTTATATCTATCTATCTATCTATCTATCTATCTATCTATCTATCTATCTATCTATCTTTCTTTCTTTCTTTCTTTCTATCTATCTATCATCTATCTATCTATCTGCCTATTTATCTATATATAAAATGTGAAAGATAGATAGATAGATAGATAGATAGATAGATAGATGGATAGATAGATAGACAGACAGATAGATGATAGATAGATCTATAAGAGCCAGCACTTAGGAGGTGGAGGCAGGAGGATCAAGAGTTCAAGGCCAGCCTTGACAACATAGTGAGTTTAAAGCTATCCTGGGCTACATGAGATCTTGTTTCAAACAAAACAAAACAAAATGCCAGGCATGGTGGCTCATGCCTATAATCCCAGTGTGTGAGAATCAGAGCTGGGGGGAGGGGTTGGAGATATGACTCAGTGGTTGATAGCACTGGCTACTCTTCCAGAGGTCCTGAGTTCTCTTCTCAGAACCAAACTAGGATCTGATGACCTCTTCTGGCCTCTACAGTCACTAGGCATGCTCATGGTACACAGACATGCATGCAGCAGCTATAACACTCACAGCATAACAAAATTAATAACAATTTTTTTTTGGTTTTTTCCAAGACAGGTTTTTTTTTTTTTTTTAAAGATTTATTTTATTTATTATTATACATCCCTGCACACCAGAAGAGGGCACCAGATCTTATTACAGATGGTTGTGAGCCACCATGTGGTTGCTGGGAATTGAACTCAGAACCTCTGGAAGAGCAATCAGTGCTCTTAACCTCTGAGCCATCTCTCCAGCCCCCCCAAGACAGGTTTTTTTTGTGTAATCCTAGCTGTCCTGGAACTCACTCTGTAGACCAGGCTGGCCTCAAACTCAGAGATCTGCCTGCCTCTGCCTCCCTAGTGCTGGGATTAAAGGCATGTGCCACCATCACCCAGCAGTAACAATGTTTTTAAAGAAGAAAGAAAGAAAGAAAGAAAGAAAGGAAGGAAGGAAGGAAGGAAGGAAGGAAGGAAGGAAGGAAGGAAGAAAGAAAGGCAAGAGCAGCCCCACAAGTAGTTTAAGGTTAGTCTACATTTGAGTACCAGGTCAGCCTGGGATACAGAGAGGAAGTCTGTCGAAAGAAAGAGAGACCTATAAGTCTCCTTCCCTACCCCCCAATGCTGAGGACTGAGCCTAAGGCCTTGCACATGCTAGGCAAGCACTGTATGGCCAGGTTACAACCCTAGCCCCAAATACTTATAAATCATAAACACCATGTGGCTAGATATGGCACGCACACCTGTAATCCCAGCACTCAGGAGGTTAGGAGGCTGAGGCAGGAAGAGTGTGAGGTCAGTGTCTTCTAGGCTATGTTCCGAGACCCTGTCACAAACAAACAAACTTGGGCTATAGAGAGAAATGGTTAAGAAAGCCTTCTGGGGGCTGGAGAGATGGCTCAGTGGTTAAGAGCACTGGCTGCTATTCCTGAGGACTCAGGTTCAATTCCCAGCAACCACATGGCAGCTCACAACTGTCTGTAACTCCAGTTCCAGGAGATCTGACACCCTCACACCAATGCACACAAAATAAAATTAAATAAAAAGAAAGAAAGAAAGAAAGAAAGAAAGAAAGAAAGAAAGGAAGGAAGGAAGGAAGGAAGGAAGGAAGGAAGGAAGGAAGGAAGGAAGAAA
>CABHPQ010164208.1:17744-28700 GCA_902168405.1 Peromyscus aztecus
CTCCGCACTGACCCCGCGTCCTCTCGCAGGCCTTCCCCTCTCCACGGCACCGGGGCCCGCGGGGCCGATTCGCACCCCTCACTCCCCGCCCTCGGCGCGACCGACCTCTCCGCCCCCCGGCTCGGGGCCGCTCGCTGACCCTGGCCCGCCCCTTGGAGCTCTTCTCGGCCAGTCCCAGGATGACTCTCCCAAGCTCGGGCTCTCTGCCCGGCCCGGCCCGGCCCGATTCTGGAATAACCCTGGTCTGCCCTCCTGCACACTTCCTTTAAACCACATTCTATCATCACTCCTGGGGCTCGTCTAGGAGAAGGCCCTGGGGGAACTGAGTTCAGGAGGGACCAGGAGGCTCCATTTCCCCGAGGGGTAAAGGGAAGAGGGGAACCAGGCCCCCGAGAAGAGAATCCAGTCTCTTGATTGATTAGAGGCACGTATAGGCAGAGCCTTGCTTGGAAGAAGCTTCTTCCACTGATAAGACGTTTACTGAGCTCCTTCTGCATGCATGAGCTAGCGATGTAAGCACGGCTTCTAGCCTCTGTGGTGCAGATAGGTGAATGTCTCCAGACTGTTTCTGCATAGAAACAGACACCGTATGTCTTCTGGTTACTGTGCAAAGTGCTTTACCTGGTTGATGACAGACATAGATTTCTTATCATTCATTCATTCATTCATTCATTCATTCATTCATTCAACATCTACACACTAGTTACTGAAGATACATAAATGAGGAGGATGCATCTAATCCCTGCCCACCGGCCCCAATGGGTCCAGTTCAGCAGGTAAAGCAAAGATCATAAGGCATCCCAAGAGACAGCATTATGGTCTTTCACTTATGAATGCAAAACTAAAATCAGTAAAATGGTTTACTCAAAGGTCCTCCAGGGAGGTAAAGGCCGAGGATCACAAGTTCATCAAAGCCAACAGAAACTTTGCCAGAAAAATCAAGAGGACACAGAGGTGGAGGAGGAGAATCAAGGATCAGGAGTTCAAGGTCTACATACATAAGATCCTGGCTCAAAGAAAAACCAAACCTCAAACAAAGAAGCCACAGCATATTGTAAATGCTAACTATACATAACTTACATAAATCCCAAATAATTTTAAATTTTTATTACATTGTGTATGTATGTGTGTGTGCACATGTATGCCATGGCTCACAGTGTGGAGGTTCAAAGACAGCTTGGGGGAGTTGGTTCTCTTCTATCATGTGGCTGGCTCTCAGAGACCAAGTTGAGGTCCTCAGGCTTAACTGAAAATATCTTTATCTGCTGAGCCTTTTCACTAACCCTAAAAATACATTTTTAAAAAAATGCCTGATGTGGTGACTTATGACTATAATACCAGCACATAAAAGTCTGAGGCTGGAGAATTACTATGAGTTCAAGACTAGCCTAGGCTACATTTTAAGAATTTGTCTATGGGCTGGAGAGATGGCTCAGAGGTTAAGAGCACTGCTTGCTCTTCCAAAGGTCCTGAGTTCAATTCCCAGCAACCACATGGTGGCTCACAACCATCCATAATGAGATCTGGTGCCCTCTTCTGTCCTGCAGGGACACATGCAGACAGAACACTGTATACATAATAAATAAATTAATTTAAAAAAAAAGAATTTGTCTATAGCTGGGCAGTGGTGCACACGCCTTTAATCCCAGCACTTGGGAGGCAGAGGCAGGTGGATCTTTGTGGGTTCGAGGCCAAGCCTGGTCTACAGATCGAGTTCCAGGACAGCCAAGGCTACACAGTAAAACTCTGTCTCAAAAACAAAAAACCAACAGGCAAATAAACAAACAATGCCCCTCCCCCCAAAGAACTTGTCTATAAACAAATATAAGAAATAAAGTTCCTGATTCAGAGGATGGTCCTGCATCCGTGCATATACAAGCAGCACCAGACGGACTCAGTGAGTTTAAAACAGAGAACATCAGAGATAAAAAAAAAAAAAAGCAGGGGTTGGGGATTTAGCTCAGTGGTAGAGTGCTTGCCTAGCAAGCACAAGGCCCTGGGTCCTCAGCTTCGGGAGGAAAAAAAAATAACAAGGTAAAAAGCAGCTGGACCCAGGGTCAGTTCCCTGGCAGCTCACAACCAGTTATTGGAGATTCCAGTTCCAGGGGATCTGACTTCACTGAGCACATACATACGTCATGAATATAAAATGAGATAAATAAATCTAAAAAGAAGAAATTAAAAACAGAACACATGAAGGTTGGAGCGGAAAATGGCAGGGAGCAGGAGAGGAAGAGGAAGGGAGGGAATGGGGGTGGATTTGATCAAGACACATCATGATGATATGCATATATGAAGTTCTTTCCATGAAATTTAACTATTACTATGGTCAATAATATCCAAAATAAACATCAGATTGTATTTAGATCATAAAATAATAATAAAAGTCCTATAAGGCATAGAAGCATCACAAGCTGAAAAGTCATTTTCAATTTAGAAACAAATGTAACGCCGGGTGGTGGTGGCGTATGCCTTTAATCCCAGCACTTGGAAGGTAGAGCCAGATGGATCTCTGTGAGTTTGATGTCAGCCTGGTCTACAGAGAGAGATCCAGGACAGGCACCAAAGCTACACGGAGAAACCCTGTCTCCAAAGGAAAAAAAGAAAGAGAGAAAGAGAGAAAGAGAGAAAGAGAGAAAGAAAGAAAGAAAGAAAGAAAGAAAGAAAGAAAGAAAGAAAGAAAGAAAGAAAGAAAGGAAGGAAGGAAGGAAGGAAGGAAGGAAGGAAGGAAGGAAGGAAGGAAGGAAGGAAGGAAGAAAGAAAGAAAGAAAGAAAGAAAGAAAGAAAGAAAGAAAGAAAGAAAGAAAGAAAGAAAGAAAAAGAAATGAATGTCACAATGCTTGCCCAGTGAGACAGGACTGTGAGCACCAAGGAGGTTGGTTGGGCAAGCTGAAACATAGGAAGAGCATGGGGAAACAATTTCCACAGGGGCAGAGAGCTGTGGGCAGGGTCTCCATAGACAGGGCCCACTTCAAGGCTCAAGAGGGAGAGCTGTCAGAAACCTGAAGGCCCAGCTTGCCTGGCTAGAGGACATTTAAAGGTTTTCCTCTTTCCAGCCCTCCATGACCTTCCCAAATCTGACCACTAGTCCAACCCTGAATTATGCATGTTGCAAGCTGCCAGAAGGTGGAGCTTCCGGAACCTTCTGGATTTAGGACATTCAGCTGTGAATCCCCAGGGCTATGTCACTAGCTCCAACAGTACTACCATGGGAATGAGCCACTGGTGAGATCTGCCAAGATTTTTTGCAGCTGGCAGTGGGCCAATGACCTTGGGCTACTGGACTCCAATTCATTTCTGCAATCTTTTGTTGAGGAATACTATGCGCTGGAGAGGGTTTGGGGCTGTTTCAGGAACACAGAAGTGAATCCAATAGAGTCCTTGTCCTTGAGAATGTGCCTCAGGACACCTCTACAGAGGTGGGCAGACACTTCAAAATGATTGTCTTCCAGAACGCCTCCATTGCTCCCTTCCACCACATCCCATTTCCAAGCAGGTGATTTCCAAGCTGCTGATTCTCTCCAGGGGGCTTGGAATCCTACAGCCCAAACAGCCTAAGCTGGATCCTCTGGGGGGCTTGGAGGCACCCAGAACAGTTTCTTACTAACATGACTATTGGGAGTCCTGACTTAGTCCTGCAACTTGGGCCGCAGCATTCCATTCACACTTGGAACATGACATCGACTCCACAAAAGTAGTCAAACACTCACTAGGGCCAGGCACTGAGCTTTGTGCCTGTGGCAAAAACATAAAATAAAATAAAATCAGACAGTGAAGGCTCACACAGGCGGATTTCAAGTTTGAGGACAGACAGAGCCATTAAGTGAAACTCTTATCTATAAATGAATGAATGAATGAATGAATGAATGAATGAGACATGCACAACCCATTCTTAAGCTACTTCCAATTTGAGAGCAAAGATTGATAAATGGGAGGTTACACTTCTGCTTCATTTCTGCTGAGATAGTGGAGTGTAGGGGGACCCCAAGAAGAGTTACAGACAGAAAAGGGACTCTCCCAAGATTTCACCAGGCTTGCCTTCCTCTCCTCTTCCCTCTTTTCCTTCTTTCCTTCCTTTGTTTTTCGAGGCTGGCCTCAAATGCATTATGTGTTGGAGCAGTGTTCTCAACCTATGGGTCGAGACCCCTTTGGGGTCAAAGGATCCTATCACAGGAGTCGCCTAAGACCATCAAAAAACACAGATATATTTACACTATGATTCATAACAGTAGCAAAATTGCAGTTAAGACATAGCAACAGCGGGGGTTGGGGATTTAGCTCAGTGGTAGAGCGCTTGCCTAGCAAGCGCAAGGCCCTGGGTTCGGTCCTCAGCTCTGAAAAAAAAAAAAAGACATAGCAACAAAAATAAATTTATAGTTGGGGGGTCCCCACAACATGAGGAACTGTATTAAAGGGTCAGAGCATTAGGAAGGTTGAGAACCACTGTACTGGAGGATGACCTTGAACTCTTGATTCTCTTGTCTCCTCACCTCAAGGCTAGGATGGCAGGCATTCGCCTCTGTGCCCAGATTTCTTTTGTTATTGTTATTAGTTTTTGTTGTTGTTCTTGTTGGGTTTGTTTGTTTGTGTTTTGAGACAGGGTCTCTCTGAGTATTCTTAGCTGTCCTGGAACTCCATATATAGACCAGGTGGAACTTGAACTCACGGAGATCCTCCTGCCTCTGCCTTCTGAGTGCTGGGACTAAAGACATGAGCCTTTGTTCCTGTTCTTGATGGTCGTGGTGGTTGGTGGTATTTGGGGATCAAACCCAGAGCCTTGCTCACACTAAGCAAGTACTCTACCACAGCTACCTCCCTATCCTGATTCTCCCCATATATATAATGATGCCACTCAGATTTGGGTCACATCTGTATCTCCAGATGTCACCTTTCCTTCTAGCACTAGACCCCTACTCACTAGACCCCTGCCTGCTTGACACCCCTAATCCCACTGGGATGGCTGATAAAATAGAGAGAAATGTTGGAAAGACTGTATTCTAGTGGTGAGGTTCCTGAACAGGCACTCAGGGCTGCCTTGAAAGTGGAGAAAGGCTGGGTATTAAGGTGGCAGGCACGTAGGTGGCTGGGGCAGGCTCTACCACCTTGTTCTAGGCTTCTATAGCCCCTGTCCTTTTGTCACCTGGGTTGCTGAGCCCCATGAGTCCTGCTTGAGATCCAGAGATGGTAGTATATGCTGTCATCCTAGTACTCTGGGAGCAGAAGAATCAAAAGTTCAAGGCTAGTCTCAGCTGTATAGCATGTTTGAGGCCAGCCTAGGAAACCTGTCTCTAAAAGCATCCCACACCAAGAACAAAAGCCTATGGAGGAAGGACCTGCACCTACTTGGTCTCTGTTTTATTCTTGTTTCCAAGAATGTGTTCAATAAATATTCCTTAATTGAATGAATGAACAAATGAATGAATGAATGAATGAGTTCATTATAGCCTCTGAGAAGGTGATCAACACCATGACAGTGAAAGCTGTAGGATCAGGCACAATAACAAAAGAGGGACCAAATGTGTGGAACTAACCCATAGCTAGGCTTGATTGTATTAAACAGAGAAAACACCCAAGTCCCCTGTGATGGTAAAGCTGTGAACCTGACAGAATCTAGAGTCACCTAGAGGACAAGCCTCTGGACAAACGTGAGAGGAAAAGACTGAAAAGACTGTATCAGATGTCAGTGCTGGAGTCTCTAGAGCAGGTTCCTTGAGGTAGGAGGATCCAGCTCAAAAGGGGGAGGCACCGGTCTGTGTACGTTGGCAGCGGTCCTAAGTAAACAAAAAGGAGAGCATGCAGATACAATGTAACTAGCTGTCTCACTCTTGCTGAGATGCCCTGGACCTTGAGGGATGGCGGTCCTAAAGTAAATAAAAAGGAGAGCATGCAGATACAATGTAACTAGCTGCCTCACTCTTGCTGAGATGCCCTCGGACCTTGAGGGACAATAGTTCAAACTGAGCTAAACTAAACTCTTTGTGCCTTTGTTGCTCTTGTCAGATACTGTGTTGCAGAAAGGAGGAAAGTAACTATGCATCTCAGATCCCGGGTTCTCCTTTAAACAGGCTACGCCTCCCGAGGCAGTTTACAGCTAGGCATCAGCCTATTCAAGACGTCTCTGTCCTTGCGCCTCCCTCCATCCTCCCCTTGCTTCTGAGACAGGGTCCAGTAACCCTGCCTAGGCTGACCCCAAACTCACAATCCTCCTGCCTCAAGATACTGAAATGCTAGAATTACCAGCATGCCTTATCAGGCCCAGCTTCTACATGCATTTTCATGTAGATGTTATTGTATCTTTCAAACAGTAAATTGGATATGGACTCCCAAAACTTGGTGTGGAAAAGGCTCTTATTCAAGTATTTCACTCACTGTCAATTTACTAATTTTTTTGTTTGTTTGTTTGTTTGTTTGTTGTTTGTTTGAGACAGGGTTTCTTTGGGTAACAGCCCTGGCTATCCTGGAACTCTCTTTGTAGACTAGGCTGGCCTCGAACTCACAGTTATCCACCTGCCTCTACCTCCTGAGTGCTGGGATTAAAGGTGTGTGCCACCATGCCCAGCCAATTTACTAACTTCTTAAATATGAAGTGCTCCTTAATATTTTATATATTTATTTATTTGGTTTTTCAAGACAGGGTTTCTTTGTGTAGCCCTGGCTGTCCTGAAACTTACTCTGTAGACCAGGTTGGCCTCAAACTCACAGAGATCCACTTGTCTCTGCCTCCCTAGTACAGGTATTAAATGCGTTTGCCACAACCTCCTGGCTCATATTTGATTTATTTTTAAAAAGCTTTTATTTATTTATTTTCAATGTATATGAGTGTTTTGTCTGCATGTATGTATGTGAACCATGTGCATGCAGTATCCTCAGAGGCCAGAAGAGGGTGTCAGGTGCCCTGGGACTAGTGTTCTAGACAGCTGTGAGTTCCCATGTAGATGCTAGGAGTAGAACATGGATTCTCTTGAAGAGCAGCCAGTGCTCTTAACAGATGAGCCATCTCTCAAATTTCTTTAGCTATATGTTTTCTTGAGCAAAGGATATTATTTATTATTCAGCAGCAGCAAGGAATGGTTGACTGGCTTCTGGGCTTAATGAACTCTCAGGACGAGGAGAGTTGGAATGACATAAAAAGCTCTGCCCTTCAGCTCACAGTCTCCTAGGAAAGCAGGATATAAGAGAAATAATGACCCACGTGATGCAAAGCCATTGTTTCCTCTGGTCCAGACTTCCAACACTGATGTCCTGGAGTGATTTCACTCCTGGATGATGAGGCTGCAGCCTGTGGTTGGCTGGGTTTATGTGCTTACTCGAGTCTACAGCCACACGTAGTGGCCTGAAAAATGTCAGCAAGATACTATCTAGATTATTCCGGTAGGCTGCAGGCCAGACTCCATCTCCTCTGCTGCAGCCCTCGGGATACCTTCGTGTGACAAACATTTACACACATCCATTCTATATCGGATGTTGGTGAGGCAATGCGAGCCTTGCATGGAATCACTCAGTGATATATGATATTTTTAAGATTTTGAATAGCAAAGGATACAATATTCCAGTCTTGGGCTGGGAAAACTCAGGTTCACTTTCTCCACAAACTTTGGTTGCTGGTGTTTTTTAACTTAAAAATTCAACTTTGTTGAAGTAAATTGGGATGGACAAGGTGGGGTATATCTGCAACCCCAGCATTTAGGAATCCAAAACAGGAGAATCACAAGTTCAAGGCCAGTCTGGGCTACATAGTGAGGCCAGGCCCTCAATATCCTGGGACTGGAGAGATGGCTCAGTAGTTAAGAGCACTCGTTGCCCTTCCAGAGATTGGTTCTGTTCCCAGCACCCACATAGTGGCTTACAACACTCTGTAACTCCAGTTCCAAGAGATCCAATACCCTCTTCTGGCTTCTGCAGGCACCAGGCACACAAGTAGTATACAGACATACATGCAGATAAAACACTCATCCACATAAAAATACAAGTCTTTATTTAAAATAAAAAAGAATAACAAAAGTACCCAAGTGAAAGGTCTGGTTAGACGAATTTTGAGAACAGTAGTCACAACATAATCACTACTCCAGTCAAAACATTTATCACTTTATTCCTCCATGATAGTTAACTTATTTTTAGCTTTTTATTTTGAAGTAATTTTAAATTTTTAGGAAGTTACAATGGGAGTCAGTGACCCCATGCACCCTTCATCCATTTCCTCCGGTGGTTGCATCTGACGTACCTATAATACAGTACTAAAAGCAAGTGATTTTTGCAGTACAGAGTAGAGATACACTTCTATGTCATTTTTTCATGTTTGGATTCTTACAATCATCGAAGTCAGCACTGCAGAGCACCAGAACAGAGGAGCTCACCAGGTCCCTTCCTTCCTGAGGGTTTCTAGACAGTTAAAGGTCACCTGGGGCCTGGGCATAGTGACACAAGCCTTTAATCCCAGCACTCTGGAGGCAGAAGAGACAGGAGGATCTCTATGAGTTCAAGGCCAGTCTGAAACTCACTATGTAGTGATGCAGAACAGGTTGGCCTTGAACTCACAGACATCTGCCTGCCTCTGCCTCCCGAGAGCTGGGATTAAAGGCTTACGACACTGTAGCTGGTTCTTGGGACAATGTCTCACTGTATGTAACCCAGGCTGGCCTCAAACTTGTGATCCTGGTCCCGCCTCTCAAAGCTCTGAGATTCAAGTGTGCACCACTACCTCCAGCCTTTTGAGATGGTTTTTTCCCACTCAACCCTTCAGATTCAGGTTGCAACTATTTAGTCTGCTCCTTTTTATGGCTGAGTAAGTATCCCAAAGTGTATTTGTGTTTTAGAACTTCTCCGATAAGTTATCACAGATTTGATGGCTTAAATGAATAGATATTTATTCTCATGCAGTCCTGGAGGCCAGAATTTTGAGAATTGAGGTGGCAGCAGGTTAGTGTATGCTCTTACCCCCGAAGTCTCTAGGGCAGAATGTTCCCTGATGTCTTCCAGCTCCTGGTGATACTAGCTGCCCACATAAGCCAAGAACTTCCTGGGCCCTAGTAATTCCCCTGAACTACATACAATACTCCAATCACCACGTTGGGATATTTATCTATTTATTTAGAAGGGTTTTATATTAGCCCAGGATACTTTGAACTCACTATGTGGCTGAGCCTGGCCTTGAACTCCTGATCTCCTTGCAACCACTTCCTAAGTGATGAGATCACAGGCAATGTGCCCCTATATCCAACCCTTAACTTGTTTGTTTTTGAGACAAGGTCTCATTATGCATCTTTGGCTGCCTGGAGCCACATCTGGTACCACAAACAAACAAACAAAGATTTTTCTCTTTCCAGATATGTCTAGGTGTCTAGGTTTGTGTCAAGTTGACAAACGCTAACCAACAATACACGTAGGGCCTCAGACTCACAGAGGCCCGCCTGCTTCTGCCTCCTGAGTACTGGGATTAAAGGTGTGCGCCACTGTGCACTGCTGCCACGTTGGTTCCAACGTGACCTTCTCCGCTTTGTCTATGTGTTTCTGCCACAGCACACCTCTCTGATCCCTCCCCCACCTCCTCTCCTGCCTTTTCCTCTCTTCCCCTTCCCCTGTTTCCCTTTTTCCTGCCTACATCTATGCTGTAGAACCCAGGGCCTTGTACATGCTAGGCCCGTGGTTCTCAGCCTTCCTAATGCTTCCACCCACTAATATAGTTCTTCTTCATGTTGTGGTGACTGACCCCCAACCATAAAATTATTTCATTGATACTTCGTAACTGTAATTTTAACAGTGTTATGAATCATAATATAAATATCCGATATGGAGGCTGATATGTGACCCCTGTGAAAGGGTTATTTGAGGGATTGAGACCCATAGGTTGAGAACCATTGTGCTAGGCAAACACTACCAGTGAGTCACATCTCTAGCTCCCTTTCCTATCTCTCTTGCAGACATTGGCTATTGAATTTAGGGACCACCCATATTTCGGCCTGATCTCAGGTCAAGATACTTAACATGGGGCTGGAGAGCCAGCTCAGTTGGCTCAGCTGGTTAAGAGTGCTTATTGCTCTTCCAGAGTTCAGATCTCAACACCCACGTTAGGCAGCTCACAGCCACCTGTAGCTCCAGCTCCAGGGGATCTGACCTCTCTCCTGGCTTTAGTGGACACTCCACACACACACACACACACACACACACACACACACACACACACACACACTTTTTTTTTTTAAAGCCATTTAACATAATCACCTCTGCAAAAACCTTTTGTCCAAATAAGGCCACGTTCCCAGGTTTAGGAGTCATGATGTGCACATGTCTTTTGAGGAAGGGATCAAGTTTAACCCTTTTATGTGGTATGAATACACCACCATTTGCCTATTTGTGGGACATTTGTTTTCAGGTTTGTGCTATTATAAATAAAGTCTCTATGGGCAGCCACGTGCATGTTTGTGTGGATGTCTTCTTTCCTTTATCTGGGACAGATGCCAAGGAGTGCAATTCCTAAGTCATATGGTAATGGTATGCTTCTTTTTTTTAATGTCTTTTTTTTTTTTCAGGACAAGGTTTCTCTGTGTAACCCTGGCTGTCCTGGAACCATTAATCCCAGCACTCTGGAGGCAGAGGAAGACGGATTTCTGAATTTGAGGCCAGCCTGGTCTACAGAGTGAGTTCCAGGACAGCCAGGGTTACACAGAGAAACCCTGTCTTGAAAAACCACAAACATACAAACAAATAAACAAACAAACAAACAGTTTTTTCTCTTTCCAGATATGTCTAGGTGTCTATGTTTGTGTCAAGTTGACAAACGCTAACCAGCACACCTCCAAAGACGCTTCTCTGTCTCACTGGCATTGCAACTCAGGAGGGCATCTTAGAAGAGAAACTGGGTCAGCTTTGCATTTCCTTTCTTTTCTTCTTCTTTTCTTCTTTCTTTCTTTTCTTTCTTTCTTTCTTTCTTTCTTTCTTTCTTTCTTTCTTTCTTTCTTT
>CABHPQ010164209.1:4856-39014 GCA_902168405.1 Peromyscus aztecus
AAAAAAAAAAATGTTTCACAAGCATGTGAAAGCAGGTTGGAGTCTTTAAAGCAAGGTCCTGTCTATTAGTTACTTTTCTGTTGCTGTGATAAAAAACCATGGCCAAGGAAACTTATAGAAGAAAGAGTTTGTTTAGGTTCATGGTACCAGATGGATTAGAGCCCATCAGAGCAGGGAAGCATGGTAGTAAACAGTAGGAGCAGGAAGCTGAGAGCTGATATCTTCAAATGTAAGCATGAAGCCCAAAGAGGGAACTGAAAATGATATGAAGCTTATTTTCTTAAAGTCCACCTCTAGTGGCTATAGCTGAAGTTTTCCTGGTTCCACCCGGTTCCCCATGGTCCCACAGTCCTGCAGCTGCTCAGACCCAAATAAACACACAGAGGCTTAATATTAATTAAAACAGCTTGGCCATTAGCTCAGGCTAACTACTGACTATCTTTTACACTTAAACTCAGCCCATTTCTGTTAATCTATATGTCACCATGTTTTCTGTGGCTTTACCTGTGTGCCATTACATGCTGCTCCCTGGATGGCAGACTGGCATCTCCTCCTCAGTTCTGTTTTTCCTTCCCAGTATTTTCCTTGTCTGCTTATTCTGCCTATACTTCCTGTGTGGCTACTGGCCAAACAACATTTTACTTATCAACCAATCAGAGCAGCATATTCACAGCATACAGAACATCCCAGAGCAAGTGACACACTTCCTCCAGTAAGGATGAATCACCTACTGCTCCTCAAACATCACCAACTGGCAACCACATGTTCAAAAGCCCAATATTGTGAGGAATCATTCCCATTCAACCCATTACAGGCTGATATGAGGACTCTGGTGTAGATGGAGTCTTGAGATGACTCACAGTGAGGAAAAACTGAACAGGGAAGGAGGAAAGGCTGATAAAGATGTGAAGCTCTGCCCCTCCCTCATAATCTACAAGGAGTTAATAATAGCTCAGGGAGATACGTTTTCTTCAGTGATGTAGCCCACTGGTAAGTGGTCCACGTTGCTGTAAATGGCCCCTTATCTTTACTACCCATAAACAACATTAATTAACTCATACACCCAAAAAGACAGGGAAGTAGAAAGGGGAACTGGTTGGAAAGAGAGAAGGGATCAGTAGGATGGAAATAAATAAAGTCAAAATATATTAAACATGTGCATAATATGCCATAATGAAACTCATTATTATATACAACTAGTATAAGCTAATAAAATGCATAAATAAACTGAACGACAAAATAATTAAACAATAAAAATAATAGATTTTGACTGAGTTTATCAACCCATCCTGTTGTGTATTTATTTTTTTCTGAAATGAAAATTTCATCCAGGGAAAAACTCATTAAGATTCAGAAGTAAATGAGGCTTATCAGACTCAATAAGTAAATAAAACTCACAAGTCTCTAAAAGTTCCTGAAACTTAGAAAGTCATAGACTCCCAACTCCCAGGTTATGTAAGTAGTAGGATTATAAGGAATTATAAGGGAACTTCAGGGCTGTAGCTTTCTTGTATCAGAGATGCAGCAGTCTTCAACCAAGACTCGGTGATGGAGCTGTTTTTTAATCACCTTTGTGTATGTAAGCAAGTCCTCATTCATGCTCTTGTAAGTATCCCTAGAAATTCACTGGTTCACTAAGCTAGACTGGAGTGGAATCATTCCTTTGATCTCTCTTTGGTGCCATATCTGGAGTAGATAGTTGTTCCTTCACAACTCTCTAGGAAAAGTCAACACCATTGACTTCTCAGTTTAGTAGTTAATTGTAGTATGCTGCAAATAAAAATGTTTGGTAAAAATTTAGTCATTAGTCTCCAACCTACAGCTCTAGAAGATCTAGCTAACAAGGAGGACTCAAAGAGGGACAAATGGATCACCCTGGGAAGAGGAAATAGATGAGATCTCCATGAGTAAACTGGGGATGAGGGCTGGGCAATGAAGGGATGAGAACATAAGGGAACGGGATGGTCAAGCTGGAACAGAGATGGAGTGGCAGAGTAATAAAAGAGATACCATGATAGAGGAAGACATCATGGGGATAGGGAGAAACTTGGTGCTAGGGAAGTTCCTAAGAATCCACAAGAATGACTCCACGTTAGACTACTAGCAATAGTGGAGAGGGTGCCTGAACTGGCTTACTCTAGTAATCAGATCTGTGAATATCCTAACTGTCATCATAAAGCCTTTCTCCAGTAACTGATGGAAACAGATGCAGAGATCCACAGCCAAACACTAGGTCAAGCTCCAAGAGTCCAGTCAAAAAGAGAGAGGAAGGATTCTATGAGCAAGGGGCATCAAGATCATGATGGGGAACCTACAGAGACAAACAAACCAAACTAGTGGTAACTCATGAAATTAGATCACCAACTGTGGAGCCTGCATGAGACTGGACTAGGCCCTCTGCATAATTGAGACAGTTGTGTAGCACAATCTGCTTAAGGGGCCCCCTGGCAGTAGGATCAGAATCCATTCCTGGTGCATGAGCAGGCCTTTTGGAGCCCACTTCTATGATGGGACACGTCTCACAGTCCTGAGGCAGGGAGAGGGGCTTGGACCTGCCTCTACTAAATATACCTCCCCATGGGAGGCCTTACCTTCTTGTAAGAGGGAATGGGGGGTGGATTGGGAAGGGGAGGCTGAAAGCGCAAGAGGAGGGAAGAAGGGAAATCTTTAGTATATAAAATGAATAAAAATTCTTAATAAAAAAATTAGTTATTAGCATCACTATAAAAATTCTCATTTTCAGTAGTAGTTGTTGATAAAACTAGTAATTGGTGTTTATTTTATCATCAAAAATCAGGGGACTTGGTGGTGACAATGAAGTAGATAGAGTCCCACAAGAACCAGGGAGTTGAACATATCTATCTTAGATTGGTGTCATCACATCCTTATGTTCCATGACAAGCTCAATGAACACCCAGAATCCTGCATGAGTGCACAAGATTACCACATCTTCATCTTTGTATTTATTCACAATCTGAATTGGTTTCTGGTCCAGTGGGATGCAGCATCACAACAGACCACTATGTATCAAGCTCCACTTACAGTCTCATCTCTTGACACAACTTTTAGAAGGATTGGTTTTTCTGGTTGAAGAAGTCCTTGCTTGCCTATTTTTAAAGGGATCTGCAACAGGCCAGCAAGTACAAGAAGCAGTCAGTGAAATGACACCAACCACAAATACGAAGAAGAGACATACAAATGCCAAAAGTGCTTTACAAGGACACAAAAACTACTTTTACCTCCCATGTCCTTCCTTAGGTGTTATCTACCTTTTTGGAGACAGGGTTTCTCACTGGCCTGGAACTCACAAATTATATAGTCTAGCAGCTTAGTAAGCCCCCGGGAATCTGCTGGTCTGTCTCCTCAGTGCTGGGATTACAAGTGCATGCCAATACACCTAGTTGGTAATAGGTGGGTTGGATGGTTGGTTAGTTGGTTGGGTGGTTGGTTGGTTGGTTGGTTGGTTGGTATTTGGTTGCTGGCTGGGTTTTTTGGTTGGTATGTTGGTGGGTTGTTTGGTTTGTTTGTTTGTTTGCTTGCTTGCTTGCTTGCTTGCTTGCTTGCTTGCTTGCTTTGTTTGCTTTGTTTTGCATGGGTTATAGGGATTAAGTTCAAGTCCACATGCTTTCAAGGCAAGAACATTACTGGCAGACCTATCTTCTGAAGCCCCTGAATTTAGACAGTCTTTATACTTAGGTCTTTATAAAGCAAAAGATGCAACTCTAAAACTGAAATACTTAAACTCTCCAATAGCTATTGCAAAGAAATTCCTTGGACAAATAGATCAATATGATTTTCTGCAAATCAATGCCCCAGTTAAAAAGCAAAACTCCCAAAAAATATAACTTACTGAAAAAGCACACTCACCTGAGTTTCCTTACAAGGCTGGAAGGAGAAGTTCTGCAGGACTCTGACAAGAGCAATTTTCATGTTCATGAGAGCAAACCTCATGCCAATGCAGTTCCTGGGTCCATCCCCAAAGGGCAGGTATGTGTAAGGATTAATGCTACCCTGGTTTTTCTTGCTGAACCTGGTCCCACAGGAGTAGATGAAGACAAGTTAATGAAGCCTGAGAATCCACAACAGTCACTTACTTGATATTTTTTAGAAACCCATAAGCAGTAGTAAACAGGAAGCTTTCCTGAGCCAGTTGTGGAAATTCTGATGTGACTTTTAGAGTTTCTTACTTGTATACAATGCATTGTGATTGTTTTCCCTGCCACATTAACTTCCTGTATATCCTCCCCAACTCTATTCACTGTCTTCTTCACAACTTGTCTCCCTCCTATTTTCATGTCTATTTTGTGTGAGTCCTTCACAGGTTGTCACAGACATTGTGTGTTCATGACAGCAAAGGCCGTGTTCTAGCCAGAAGACACTATTGGCACACCTCCTCTATTCTAGCTCCTACAGTCTTTCTACCACCTCTTCTGTGATGTTCTCTGGGCCTCAGAGCGGGTGATATTCCATAGGAATTATACAAGTCACAAGTGTGGGTGATATGCCATAGGAATTATACAAATTACAAGTCTTCCCTCTTGCTTTACCATGGAGGAGCTTTTAGTCATATTGAGATGAAGTGAATGCTGTCTAAACAAACATTCATCTTTAAACATGATCTTTGCATTCAGTATGATGTGTTCATTCTCTGAGACATAAGAAATGAGACCTAGCCTGGTCTCCAAAGCGAGTTCCAGGAAAGGCACAAAGCTGCACAGAGAAACCCTGTCTCGAAAAAAACCAAAAAAAAAAAAAAGAAGAAGAAAGAAATGATACCAACTGAAGAAAAGTACGCTACTGGCTGAACCAACACTCGTTAAAGCAGGAGGATAAAACTCTTACCGCTACTGAAATTGTTCCCCTTGCACTGTCTTCTCTCTGTTATTCTTTTTTCTCTTCTCCATTGTTATTTTTTCTACTTTATTTCTCTTATTTCCTTCACTGCTTACCTTCCCTTTCTCCCCACTTCTTTCCATCTCTCACTCTGTTCCTTCCAGCTTCCCATCCTCCCTTCCTCCACCCTTCCTTTCCCTTCCTCTTTCCCCTCCCTTTCTTCTTTCTTTCTTCCTCATCCTTTTCCTTCCTTCTCTCCCTTCTAGCCTCCCTTTTTCTTCCCCTCCTCTTCCTTCTTTTTCTTCTTGCTCTTCCCTTCCTTCTTACTGAATAGTTTAAGTCAGATGATTTACAAAGACATACAATGCTACTCTAATATAATATTATCATTAATTTATTTCTCTATGTATTCCTTTGAGTATAAAAATCTAGGAGGATAGACAACTTTTATTCAAATTATATAACATATAAATGATACTTAAGAGAAATTCTTTTAGTTTCTAGAAAAGTGGCAATTGCAATATGACTATGTGTTTTAAGCTATCTTTTAATACTTTGGAAAAATTCTAATGTATATAAGACTATTATATTTCCAAAATCATAATGATGATTTGTGGAGGTGTGTGAATAAACACTGCACATGGACAAATGGTTACTGGTCACATAGAATTCCATTGAGAGTGCTGTGGATATTGATTTGTATACAGTACCCTCGTGAATTTGTCAAACATTCTCTGTTGTAGACATTCATCAACATATTGCTTTATCAGTGTTTGGAGTAGTCCCTCATACACAGTAAACGCAGGCTATCTGTCTCATTATTAAATTAATATAACAACAGTATGCTTAACCATCTGTGTGTCACAAAGCTATAGGAGATGTAATTGCTGAGACTGGAAGGAACACAAAAGTCATCTGGTCTGGAAGACAGAAAAACTGATGAGCTCTGGTTAAGTTCTTCAGCAACAACTATACATAGACTTAATGATGTCTAAATGGCACATCATGACCAACAACGTAAGGTACCAGAAATCAGAAGTGTATAATTAGAAACAATGAATGTCTAAATCCTAGTCTTTTCGGCTTGCCAGCCTCTGCCCTAAAAACACCATTCTTTATTTTGCTTACCAAGAAAACAATTAGACTGTAGAACTATGACTGAAGCCTGACCTTTCCTCTGGGTTTCCAGAAGAGACCACCTGAGCCACATCCAAAAGAAGAGTGTCTCAGACTCCTAGACAGCAGGCGACATGACTTTGGAAAAGTCACATAAGGTAAGAAAGTGGCCAGGACAACAGCCAGAGGCAAATAATGGAAGGACCTGTCATCTCCTCTGTCCTCAGCAGGGCTGCTCAAATGACAAGGCCCTCAGATGACACCATTACAGCCACAGTGAAGGACCCAGGAGGCAAAGTGTAGTCAAATGGAAAATGTAAATATTCTCTAAAGGTGAGGGGAGCAGCTAAAGGAAACAGCAAGAAAAACCTAGGCATGAAAAGCCTAATGCATAAAATGAGATAGTGTGGAGGACATTGTGACAGATGCTACTCTTGTCTTAAAAGTTTGAATAGGTAGATAGGTAGATAGATAAGTAGACACAGAGACAGACTGCTCTTGCTACTTATAGTGACTTCAACGCCAAGAGACAGCACATCATGCTTGGACTAGTCCAGTTCTGGGTAGTTTATCTTTCCCATATCCCTGTACCTTTCAGGGTGGAACTCCTCAGGCTCTGGCCAATGCTTTGGGTCTCTGTGAAGAGCAAAGGTTGGTACCATCATCACAGTCCCTTTGGGAATGAGCACCCCATTGATTTCAACATCTTTCTTACAGACCCTCTCGAGTCTTCCAGCAATTGGATATAATCTGAGAGTTTCATTCACCACCATGTCCAGATACTCCATCTGAACCAGGGTATCATAGGTGGCAGGTGCCTAAAACGAGAGAGAGAGTTTTTCATAAATTAAGATTTTGAACTAACTTTCATCTGTAGAGAACTACTAAGGGGTTACACTACCAAAGAAAAACTCTTTGATGAAAGACCTTAGCATTTAAAAAGCATTTTAATAACTGATACTTGAACATGCTCAATGCACCTGTAAGAAATGTAGGGTAATTATGAAATATGGAGACTTTGTGACAATCCCAAACCCAGGACCTAAAATCCTCAGCATTACTATATACTGCTTTTTCTTTCTTATGTAGGGAACCATAACTAACAGGTCATGATAATTAGAGTCAACAACTTGACACACTTAGAGTTACCTTTTCACAGAAAGGGCACACACATGTACTTGAAGGTATATAAACACAGGAAGAAGAAAAATCCTTATTGTACTTATTTGAAAATATCCCATGTGGCCATTCTTTGGAAGCATTAATATGATAAATTTTTAAATGATCTGAGGAGATACTGGTCTCTTCTATATTAAAGGTGACAAAAGACAGATACAGTCATTGCCATCAAAATGCTCAGTTCCAACCCTGGTAAAAAGTCACAATGAAAACAGGATCCATCACTCAGACACATTCTCTATTGCTGGTCCAGCCCGCTGGTTGTTCCCTCAGGGCTTGCCTGTGAGCTCTGAAGAGAATGATAAGCCAGACAGATGACCCCACAGACCACATAACCTCACACCCCAAGCCTCCCAGTTTGGGCAGAGTTGTAAAGACCAATGTGAGAAACGTTTGACTATTACTTTATGGGACTTTTAGACAAACCATAATGTAGAGTTAAGAGTTTGACTCATGCTGCCTATGAGTGGAGAGAGATGTGTGGGACAGAACTAAATCAATCTGCCTAGCCCAGTACAGCCAAGGCCAGTCACACTCAGCCAACAGCAGGCAACTGTAGTGGGTAGTCATTCCAGCTTTGATCTGGAAGTTCCAACCCCCATTGAGGCTTCGGTAACTGTCACGCCTACAAGGCCGGGCCAAGAGAGGACCCTGGAGACCCAAGATCCAGATGCGCTGGCTGTCTTGGTTCCTGGACTCTGGATGCTGGAGGTAGACCGAGCAGAGTTCTCCAGAGAACACCGCCGGACTGCGCTACGTCTTTCCCAGACCCTGCAACCTACCTACCCCTTCATTTGTAAGTTACCCCACAAAATAAACCTCCCTTTTAACTACATGGAGTGGCCTTAATAATTTCACCAATATCTGGCGCTCAACATGGGGCGCCATTTGTAGCTGGAGAGTTTTCTCTCCGGGTCCCACCAAGCCCCGGCAGTCCCATCGCCCACTTATAAAATAAACATACAAATGCTTATATTATTTAAACTGCTTGGCCATTAGCTCAGGCCTATCATTGTCTAGCTCTTATTCTTATATTTAGTCCATTTCTATTAATCTATACTTTGCCACATGGCTCATGGCTTACTGGTACCTTACATCTTCCTTGTCCTGGTGGCAGCTGCAGGCAGTCTCCTCCTTCCCTTCCTGTTCCCTTAATTCTCCTCTCTGTTAGTCACGCCTATACTTCCTGTCTGGCTACTGGCCAATCAGTATTTTCTTTATTAACATATTTGCCATACAGAACATCCCACAGCAGGCAACAGCACACCCCATGACATCAACAGAGCTGACTACTGAGACACTTGACTAGCCAAAGCTCATCTTCTATGCCACTGTGATTTGGTGGTTGTTTCTTAGTAGTTTTTGATGACAGATAATGGATAAAGCTGTACCAACATTCATGAACAAAGACATTGTTTTCCTAAAAGCAGTAAGTAGCCAGTGCCTGCTTCCCATTCACTTCTCTTTTTAGAACCTTAGGTGGTGAAGGAATTGATGCTTATCACTTCATTGAAAAAAATCTCACTGATAAGGAGTCATTCATGTCAATGTGTCTCCTCTTCCCCTCCTCCCTCTCCAGGTCCCATCCCCTCACCTTATTGGGCAGAGCTGCATCAACTTCATCCTGCAGTTTCTTCTGGACATCAGGGTGAGTGGCCAGTAAATACAAAGCAAAGGAAAGAGCGCTGCTGGTGGTCTCATAGCCAGCAAAAATAAAGATAATAGACTGAGCCACAATCTCCAGATCGGATAAAGCTAATGGGAAAGGAAATACATTTTACTTTATTTCATTTGTGTGTGTGAGAGAGAAAGAGAGAGAGAGGAGGGGGGAGTATGCCATGGCATTCTTGTGAGGGTCAGAGGACAATTTGCAGGAGTGATTTCTCTCCTTGGGGTCCTCAGGTTTGAACTCAGGTCTTTGGCTTGGTAGCAAGTACCTTTATCTGTTGATCTATATTGCTGGCCCAATAGACACATTTTAGGTAAAGGAGATCAGTATTTTTTAAAAAAAAATTATGCTGTGTGGCACAGGAGACCACTTCCTAAATATAACACCAGTAGCACAGACACTGAGAGGAACAATTAATAAATGGGACCTTCTGAAACTGAGAAACTTTTGTAAGGCAAAGGACATGGTCAGTAAGACAAAACAACAGCCTACATAATAGAAAAAGATCTTCACCAATCTCACATCTGACAGAGGGCAGATCTCCAAAATATATAAAGAACTCAAGAAACTAAATATCAAAATACCGAAAAATCCAATTTAAAAAAAAAAAAAAAAGATGGGCTACAGAGCTAAACAGACAATTCTCAACAAAAGAATTTCAAATGGCTGAAAGACTTTTAAGGAATTGCTCAACATCCATAGTCATCAGGAAAATGAAAACCAAAACAACTCTGAGATACCATCTTATACCTGTCAAAATGGCTAAGATCAAAAACACTGAAGACAACTTATGTTGGAGAGGATGTGGAGCAAGGGAACACCCCTCCACTGTTGATGGGAGTACAAACTTGTACAGGCACTTTGGAATAAGTATGGCAGTTTCTCAGAAAATTGGGAGTCAATCTACCTCAGGACCCAGCAATACCACTCTTGGGCATATACCCAAGGAATGAATGCTCAATCATACCACAAGGACACTTGCTCAGCAATGTTCATAGCAGCATTGTTCCTAATAGCCAGAACCTGGAAACAACCCAGATGCCCTTCAACTGAAGAAGGATAAAGAAAATGTGGCACATATACACAATGGAATACTACTCAGCAGAGAAAAAACAATGACATCGTGAAATTTGTAGGGACAGGGTCTCTTACTGAACTAGAAGTTCATTATTTCAGCTAGTTTGTCTAGCCACTGAGTTCTGGGCCCTCCTGTTCCCACCCTCTGGCTCTGGGGCTATACAGGCACATGCAGCTTTACCTAGCCTTTTGTTTGGGTGCTGGGGATTCAGACTAAAATTTTCATGTTCACAAAACAATTGCTCTTAACCACTGAGCCATAACCCCAGCCCTGGGAAATTGACTCAATATAAGTAAAATAGATGGCACCATTTACCCTTTAAAAAAATAAATTATTCTGCCTAAAACTTAGTTTCAAACATTTTTAGTAAGTATGAAATAGAAAGGTTTGAGTGCATGGAACATTAGCAGATCTATGAACTATATAGGTCTTAAGAAACCTGAGACAGTGGTATGAAAGCTACTCAAAGTGTGGTCTGTGGACCAGTAGCAACATCTTGGAAGCTCTTAGTAGAATCTCAAACCCACTGCATGTTTTCCTGGTCAGTGTTTGAACTTTCATGAGCTGTGATATTTATATGCATAAACCACTGGACAAACGAGTATTACCAATCTTCAAAATGTAATTCAGAAATGAGATAAGATACAGAAAAAAGGAATAGCTACAGAGTATTTAGAGTGATGGGCTAGAGAAATGGCTCAGCCTGTTAAGAATATAGGCTATATACCCTGATAATTAGATTGGTGACTAGACTAGCTGTCATCATAGAGCCTTCACCCAGTAACTGATAGAAGCAGATGCAGAGATCCACAGCCAAGCACCAGGCTAAGCTCCGGGAGTCCAATTGAAGAGAGGAAAGAGGATTCTATGAGCAAGGGGAGTCAAGATCATGATGGGGAAATCTACAGAAACAACTGAACCAAGCTAATGGGAACTCATGAACTTTAGACTGACAGCTGTGGAACCTGCATGGAACCAGACTAGGCCCTCTGCATGTGGGAGACAGTTGTGTCGCTTGCTCTGTTTAAGGGGGCCCTGGCAGTGGGATCAGGGTCTATCCCTGGTGCGTGAGCTGGCTTTTTGGAGCCCATTACCTACGGTGGAACACCTTACACAGTCTTGATGCAGGGGGAGGGCCTTGGACCTGCCTCAACTGAATGTACCAGGCTTTGCTGACTCCCTGTGAGAGGCCTTACCTTTCTGGAAGAGGGAATGGGGAGTGGGTTGTGGGGGGAGGCTGGAGGGGAGCAGGAGGAAGGATGAAAGTGGGATCTGTGGTTGGTATGTAAAATGAAAAAAAAAATTTAAATACAAAAAGGAATGTAGGTTGTAGCTGGATAGTGGTGGCACACGCCTTTAATTTCAGCACTTGGGTGTCAGAAACTTGTGGATCTCCGAATATGAGGTCAGCTTGGTCTAAAAAGCAAGTTCCAAGACAGACAGAAAAACTCTGTCTAAAAAAAAAGAATGCAGGCTGTTCTTGAAGAGCACCTGAGTTCGGTTGTGGGCAACTCACAGCCACCAGTAACCTCAGCTCCAGGGATGCTCTCCTCTAATCAACATAGGCACCTGCACTCATCCATTCACACAGATATACACACATACACAGAAATAAATTAGAAAATAATTCCTTAATTGAAATGGTAATGACTAGCAATATTCTAATAAATGGAGCCTCATTAGCGATTTTGTTTTTAATCTCAAAGGAAGAAATATCAACTCCAGATAAACTGCATCTGTGGAATGCTGTACCCTGATACTGTGATATGCAGCCCTGTTCCCTAAGACCCAAGCTTTTGACTAAAGCTGAACTTGACCAAGCAAGACTGTCCTTATGTGTATGCTTCTTATTTAACAGTTCTTCTTTACAGTGCAGGGATTACAAGGTAGTTGTATGCACAATGACTCATGTTATCTTCCCATAAAGTATAAACTAGCCGGTCAAGTATAAACTTGCCCACAGTCATTGAGCATGAATCAGATGCCATGGACAAGACCAAGAATGAATCCTAGTTATAACTAGGGGCCTTCAGTGATAATATGAACATGTAGGTTCAATGCTCATAACAAACATACTACTCCATTGAGGAATGTTGAAAACGGGAAAGTATGATGGTACAGCAAGATGGCTCAGCAGGTAAAGGGCCTGCTGCCAAGCCTGATGAGCTGAGTTCCATCTCCAGAACCCGAAGGGCAGAAAGAGAGGACAGAATTGTGCAAATTTTCCTCTGACCCTCATGCACACACCGTTGCATGTGCACAGCCACATATATACACAAACAAAATACATGAATTTCTAAAATGTATTCTAAAAAGGATGAGAGACTGTGCACATGAGAGGGCAGGAATGTATGAAAACCTGTATAAATTCAAATGAAATTGACTGTGAGCCTATAATTTCTCTAAAATTTGTAAACTACTTTTTAAATACATAAAATTAGAAAATAGGAAAGAACTCAGTCTGTTGTAAAGAGAAGTTTCCTTGATGAGGGATGAAGACTATACTCATCTGACGGTATAAGGCCAAATGTTTAGACTGTTGTTAGGGATTATGCTGGCTTCGTAAAATGGTAGTTATAGATTCTCCTCTAAGGTCCATGACTTTACTAGCCCTGAGTAGTTAGCTGGGTTTTCAGTACCAGGCATGGTTTCCCTCTTGTTGAGAAGGTCTTAAATCCAATTAGAGAGCTGTTGGTTACCATCAAGGTATGTGTGCCACTACTGCTGTGGAGCCTAGTCCTAGTAGATATATCTACAAAACACTCCCACACCCAAGGTTCAGGGGACATTGCAGATGACGGGGCAGGAAGACTGTAAGAGCCAGGAGATCAGGAAGTGTTCTGTGAGATTGTGTCTCCTAGTAATGTCAGAAGCTATACCCATAAAGTCTCAATAACATGAATGCCCAAACACGAGCTGAATAAGGATGACACCAATAGATATGCCAAAGTGGATGGGGAGAGTTCATGAGGCCTCAACCCTACACAGAGAATGACAGGCAACTAAGGAATGCTGAGAGGGGGAGAAATAGTCTTCTCCAGGGAAGAGCACAGTTATTCGGTACCAAATTGCCATTCCTGAAGGCATACATATGTGTAACGTCATACAGACTTAGCAGATTATATTTAGGAACATTTATGTATATACATATGTGCAGAGTTTGGAGAAAGGGAAAGGATAAATCTTGTGATTATATATATTATGGTATCAAAAAAAAGAACTCAGATGGCCATATGAAAGGCTTATTCAATGTACATGCCTGAACAAACTTGAGTGTCAAAATAAGTAATGATAGTGAGGGAACAGAATTAATACATGGGATTGTGCAGGAGAAGGTGAGGAGCAGGAGCAGGAGAAAAACAAAGGGGAGAGAGGAGGAAGAAGAACAGTAGGAGGGGAGAGAAAGAGGAGTTGTGGAGGATGAAGGAAGGGAAGGAAAAGGAAGAAGGAGGGTAAAAAAGGAGGAAAAAGAAAAAATGAAACAGAAAACAGTTTGCTCCTCTCTTACATAGAACATAACTCATAACTGCATAGGATGGATGGCATTAGAAAGCCATTATTCTTCAACCATCACAGCAATGGCTTCCTCAAAAGCCATCTATAATGGGAAAGTGAGTAGGTGAAAAGCCAGTAAGAGTAGTGGGGTATGTCCTTAGTTCCAAGGCTTTCTCCACACATTCCTTATCAACTACACAGGAAATCAAAGCTTGGCTATAAATCAAGAGCTGGACAAGCATTCATCCCAGGTTTCCAGTGACCATCACCACTGTGGGGCTGTTCCTCTCACTGGGTGTCTAGACGCAAATCTCCAGGCAGAGCTTTTGACTCAGTGGATCTAGATGAGGCCCAGTTGTTATCTGTTCTGTAGTACAGGATCCAGAGACCACTGGTGATCTCCAGTCCTGAATTGCATGCTTATGACTGCCCTGCAGGCTTTGAACACAGTAATAATCCTGTGCTTCTAGAAAGTTCCTCTGGCTGCTGTATATACTATCTACATCTGTGGATTGGGGTGGGTTTTTTTTTTAAGGGGTTGGAATTGTTTGTTTGAAATTTGGAGACATAGTCATCTACTTGAAAATCCTTCTGAATATTTCCAGGACAAACTCCTCACTCCGAGTTTCCCCATCAGTACACATGAAGCATCCTTGCTTACCTTTATGAGACTCCTTGATGTTGGAACTCTGGGAGTTTATCATCAGCTGAAGAAAATCCACTCTTTGCTGAAAGAAAATAATTTTTGAAAGATTCAAGGTCAGTTGAGAGGTCAGAGTGAGTCACAAGTGCAGAACTAGTCACCATTCTGAGAATAATGCTTATTGAAAGTCCAGAAGTCTGGCTGTGATTCCCAAAGTCAATGATAAAAAAAAAATGTCCATACACATGCTTTGGAGAGCAGAATGCTTTCCTGAGTGAACACTGACTCCGCGTCCAATGGCTTTGGTCTTCCCTGTCTTTGACCCTGAGTTCTCTGGCTTCTGAACAGTCCAGGTCGGCCCCTTCCCTTTGCATGTGTGCTCACACAGAAGTTCTGGACTTCAGTCTGGTGTCCTCCCATCTTAATCTCAAACCACTGTCCTTATGATGAAACTTGGAATCAGAATGACTGAGAGAGACGAGCCTGGGCTTCCTAGCAAGATTATCTCAAAAAACTTAAAATTAAAAATAAAGCAGACTAAACTTTGGTAGAAATAAAATAACTTTTTTTTTGAAAACGTGTAAAATGATAAGCTTGGAAATGAAGTGATTTCTTGCCAGTATGAGGTCTAGGGAGTTAAAGTATCTGGAAAGAATTTGTAAGCAGAATCATTATCCTTTTAGGAAAAGGAAGTGGTAATTTTGTCTCACTTTTTTTTAAATTTACAATAAATCACACACACACAAAAATTGTACATGGAAATGGACTGAAATGAAAATTTGATGCATGCATATAATTGAATGTTGCTTAAATCAGGTTAAGTATATTTTTCTCAACATCCATTACTCATCTGTGATAAGAACTTTCAAAGTCCATTCCTCCATAGCTTTGGGGATTTTTAGAATGACTTCAATGAGCATAAGAGTACAAATGTCTCCCACACAAGCTTATGTCATCGTATGACCGACAAGAAGATGGCTGGATCACATGGGAGTTCTATTTTTAACTTTTTGCTCATCTTTTTCCTCTGATGTGAACTAAGATCACTGAACTAAGATCACTGAAGACTTAATCTTTGAAGAAATTATCCATTAATAATGGTTGTTCCTGTCTGAGTGTGGTGGCTCACACCTTTAATCCCAGCATTCAAGAGTCAGAGGAAGGTGAAAACCAAAATAATAATAATAATAATAATAATAATAATAATAATAATAATAATAATAAATAATAGCTTCTCTGTTGTTCCAGTCCAACATCAAAGTCATAAACTCTGTTCCCAATATGAAACTCTAGAATAGGATTGAGCTGGATACCCAGGGCAACTTGAACCATTGTTCAAGGATGACATGTTTGCTGATCACGTGTAAGGACCTGGGTTTTATTTTATCTCCAGCACTGAGAAAATAACAAACTTTGATTTTTTTTAAAATAAATCCATATAGTTTTCCATAATTCCCCCAGTTTGCATCCCACAAATCATATGCAAGCAATCTCTTTTTACTTGCATGTGGTGAAATTCTTGCCCTAAAATATTTATTCTATGGTACACTAATTGTCAGGCATATGATTAATTTTAAATGCTTCCTCTGGCTCATTTTATTTCCCTATTCCCAACCACTACACTCTTCATTCTCTTCTAAATATCAAAAATTCCCTGTCCTTAACCTACACTCCTCATGTAACTTTTAAAGATGCAGAGGAAATATATATATGCATATTTGTTTTATAGAAAGAGGGAGAAATGCATTATCAACAAATGAAAGTCCTTGTGTGAGCAATTATTACCTTTGCTTTCTCTTGCATGCGATCCTCCTTTATTCGCTGTACAGAAGTTTTGAAAAAGCTTATAACATCTTTTGGAAACAAGCAGATATTTAACACATCGAATACTGGGATAAGGAATGGAAAGAGTGCTAGAGGAGAAAGAAAAGAGAAACCGTGGTGAAAATACAAATTTTACCTGGAATGATTACATTTATTCCAAACACTCAAAACAGTAAAAGTTATCAGGATCTCAACCAAGACTTTCTCTCTCTCTCTCTCTCTCTCTCTCTCTCTCTCTCTCTCTCTCTCTCTCTCTCTCTCTCTCAGGTTCCAGGCCACTAGCTGGGAAAGGGCATGTCAATGTATGGCCTCTGACACAGAGGTGATATCAATGGCGCCTGCTGCATGGTTTCAGGGTTAAATTCCTTGACCTCTCACCCTTGACATGTTGGACTAAGGTCTTTTGGGATAAATCAGGCTTCAGTCCAGTTGCTGCAGTTAATCGTGATGTTCAAGAAAGAGCTTTCACGCTGGAGAGATGGCTCAGTGGCTTAAGCGCTTGCCTTGCAAATGTGAGGCTCTGGGTTCAGTTCCCAGAACCCACGTTAAAAGCCAAGTGCAGTGCCTCGGGATGGCAACATGAGAGGTGAAGACAGTGAATTCCCGGAAGCTTAATGGCTAGTTAAGCTTGATGAAGTTCACCTACCTACTTGGTGACAATCCAGGCCAGTAAGAGAGTCTGCCTCAAACAAAAGGTGGCCTGAAGTTGTCCTCTGACCTCTGCATACTTATGCACACCCATATACTCCAGTGCACCTACCCAACCACCCATGAATACAGACACAAATGATGATGATGATGATGATGATGATAATGATGATGATAACATTAACCAAAAACACAAAAAAATGAAGAAAACCTTATAAGACAGAGACAAAACAATATCCAGAAGGGAATTTATGGGTATTGAGGAAAAACTGATGCCATATGACAATACTTTATAGCATGTATCACTAAAAGAGAAGAAAAAACACACTTCAGGCGGAGAGAGAGTGGATACTACTGACCAAAGTGCAAACTAATAAAATAAAAAACATTGGAGGAAATCAATGAAAACAAAAGATTCTTCTTTGAAAATGTCTTCAGAGTTGGCAAAACATTAGCCGGGATTGTTCTAGAATTAGAGTGATTAGCTCAGATTACTAGCATGCATAGTGAAGTGGGAGGAGAATAATGTTATGGAAAACACAAGGGCATATAAAGGAATCTGACTAGTAATTGAGGGACTAGAACAATAGCCTCAATTATACAACTTAGCTAGAATGTTCAAATTCCTAGAAATACACAAATTGTAGAAACTGACTCAAGAAGAAATGCATACAATGCATAATAGACCCGTGACATAATGAGAAGTTATTTGTTGCAAAGCAAATACACAGAGATCCATAGCATTCCTCACAGTCTAGAGAAAATGGGAAACTATGACAAGAGGAGATTATTGTACCAATGTGTTCCAGGATCATACTTAATCTTACCTCCTCCTATCTAGCCTTAAGTATAGAATTTAAAGTGCTGCTGATTTTTTTAAAAAATGCTATCCACAAGGAAAGCCTAAAACCAGAAGTTTTCAATGATGAATTTTGCTAAATATTTAAAGAAAAGCATATGCCATTTCTTCCCAAATATGTCCAAAATATAGAAAGGACATGAAAACATCTCCAAAATTTTCCATAAGACGAGTAGTGCCCTAATACTGAGACCAGATGAATATCTCACAGGAAAAGAAATCTACAAACTAACATCACTTGTAAATGTGGTTGCAAGATTTTCAACACAATATTAGATACTAAATCAAGTGACTATAAGAAGAGTTATATTACCCTAACTCAGTAGGATTCATCTCAAGGATGCTCTGCTGTATAACTGAGTATATCAATGCAAGTGAAAATGAACAAAACAGATGAACAGATGAAAAAAAACAGAAAAGCCAACACTCTTTTGTGATTAAAGACATGTCCTTAATTAGTTCAGCACATTATATTAGATATTACTATACAACTCAGGACTTCCCCTTGAATATAATCAAAAAACAACTGAAAATGTGTTGAAACACAAACTTGCATAATATTCATAGCAAGGCCAGGTAGTGGTGGCGCAAAGCACCACTATTCATAATATTCATAACAAGGCCAGGTAGTGGAGGCAGAAGCAGGCAGATCTCTGCGAGTTCAAGGCCAGCCTGGTCTGCAAAGCGAGTCCAGGACAGGCTCTAAAGCTACACAGAGAAGCCCTGTCTTGAAAAACAAAAACAAAAAGAATATTCATAACAGCACTGTTTCACAACAGCCAAAAAAGTCAAAACATTCCAAATATCCATCAGTCACAGACAGAACATGACATGTCCATAAGATGGAATATAATTCTGTCATAGAAGAAATGAAATACTAATACACGCTTAAGATGCATGAGCTTTTAAAACATACTAATTTGAAAGTAAGATACAAAAGGTGACATTATACGGTTCTATTTGTATGAAGTGTCCAGAATAAGCAAATCTGTGCAGTTAGAAAATAGACTTACTTGTTGCTTATGCCTGAGGGAGGTAAGGAGTTAGTCATTAAAAGTACAGAGTTTCTGAGATGACAAAAATGTTCCACAGCTGACAACAGTGAAAGTTGAAAATACTTTAAATATACTGAAAACTGTCTTTTGGCCTGTTTAAGTGGACTACTGACAGCATATGCAGATAATATTTCACTACACTGTTACTTAAGAAGACAGAAAGAATGAAACATTAGGTCACGTACTCACTGTGAGGAACAATGGATCAAAGACATCAAATTTTAAGATCTTCTTTATTTTTTCCACAAAAGGATCCTGTGGATTGTTGAGGGAATCAACATTCACACCAAATGATGTGGCAGTGATCACATCCATGCTGTAGGCCCCAAAAATGCTGAGGACAGAGAGAAATGGAAATTAACAGCTACACCTCTTCCTACTCCACCTAAGACACATAAGGTGTGAAGTAGGAGTAAATTCATGTCCAGCCAAGATATCAGAGTACCACACAGAAACCCTTCCTATAATGCCCTTGTTCCAATCATACTCAACTGTGAGAAGTTTTTCAAGTGACAGTGTTGTACCTGTCTTTGTGCTGTGGAATGGCATGGATACTACTATGGTTAGTTTTAATTATCAAAATAACATAATCTAGAAATGCCTGGGAAGAAACTCTTAAGGAGGAATTGTTTATACCAAGTTGGACAGGCCTATGGGGTGTTGCCTTGATTGTGTCAATGGATGTGGGAAGACATGATCCACATCAGCATTCCCTAGATGTGGTGGTTTGAATGTAATTGGCCCCCAATAAGCTCATGAGGAGTGGCACTATTAGGAGGTGTACCTTTGTTGAAGTAGGTGTGGCCTTGTTGGAGGAAGTGTGTCACTGTGAGGGTGGGCTTTGAGGTCTCCTATGCTCAAGATTCCACTCAGTGTCTGAGTTCACTTCCTGTTGCCTGTGCAAGATGTAGAACTCTCAGTTACCTCTCTACCACCATATCTGCCTGCACACCATCATGTCCCACCATGATGATAATGGACTGACTCTCTGAACTGTAAGCCACCCAATTAAATGTTTTCCTTTGTAAGAGTTGTCGTGGCACTTTGCACAGCCTTGGTGCAGGGAGGAGGGGCTTGGACCTGCCTCAACTTAATGTACCAGGCTCTGCTGACTCCCCATGGGAGACCTTGCCTTGGAGGAGATGGGAATGGGAGGTGTGCTGGGGAGGAAGACTGGGAGGTGGGAAGAGGGAGGACAGGGGAATCTGAGGTTGATATGTAAAATGAATAGAAAATCTCTTAATAAAAAATAAAGAAAAAAGAAAAAAAAAGAGTTGTTATGGTCATGGCATCTCTTCACAGCAATGGAAACCCTAAGACACTGGGTTCAGTCCTGAGCTTTGTAAGTGTGGGAAAGATAAGCTAAATATTAAGCTTGTGTGTATTCATTTTATGTTGTTCTTCACTGTGGATGTCAATTCTCTCCCTCTACCATGTGGCTCCCAGGGATCAGGTTATCGCTTTGGTGGCAAGTGCCTTTACCCACTGAACTATCTTGCTAGACCAAGGAAAGATTTACTATTTCATTGATAGTCTCAAAAGTTTATGATGGAATATAAATTGTTTGACATTTTAACTTTCCTGGTACACACATAGCATCCTAATATGCACCGAGTACTTTCTCCATCTTTTCTACTGAATCAACACTAACAATTTTGTTTAGATAATGTCCCTTCTTTCTAAATTATCTTTTTTTTCTAGAATTTCAAAAATGACAATTGAGTAGACGACTTAATAATGGATCCTGTATACAGAGGTGAGACTTGTTCTCTGTAAGTCACCCTACCTTCTTATAGGAGACACCCCTTTGCAGGGTGGCCCATTATAGTCCTAATACTGCTACAAGTATGTCTCCAGTTTCCTCTGGTCTCAACTTCAGTAGTAATCTGAGCTGTTGTAATCAGTTGAAACACCATACAACTCACTTTCTACTGGTCCTGGAGTAACCTAACAATGGGCACTTCAACTCCACAGCTGGCAGTTATGGAGTCTCCTAGCATTATTGTTATGATTTGAATGTGCAATATTCCCCTAGAGGATCATGCATTTGAACACTTGGTCCCTGGCTAGAGACACTGTCTGTGAAAAAAATGTGGAAACTTGGAGGTAGAGCCTCATTGGAAGAAGCAAGTCATTTTGGGCAGGCCTTAAGTCTCTACAGTCTGGCCATACTTCCTTCGTCCTGATCGTAGATACAGTGTGATGCGCTAGCCTCCTGCTCATGCTGCCATGTCTTCATGCTGTGACGTACCATATCCCCCTGGAACTGTAAGCCAACATGAAGCCTTTCTTCCTTCGGTTGCTTTTGTCAGGGTCTTTTGTCACAGCAACAGAAAAAGAACTCACACAACAACCCAGCCCCCAACAACCATGCCAGCACTCACTCTTTCATGGAGATGGAATTCCCATTCTCTGATCCATGCCTCATGTTTCTCACCAACACATCTGCATACTGGTTAATGATAGGGAACATCTACACACAAAACAAAACACCATCCATCATGAGCTGAGGGGGCTCAGTTCCCAATGGACACAGCTTTCCCAAGGACAAAGCAAGAAGTCCCACTAACACAAAGGGACATTCTTAGGAAGTTTCAACTCAGAGGACACTACTTGGAAAAGGACTGTGATCTTCCACTCTACTTGTCCCCAGATCTGTTCCTCATGTTTCCAATGACAAGCTTATTACTTCATTACCTCCTTGAGCTTTCCACTGGTGAAGGTTGGAGACAGCAATGCTCGGATTCTCTTCCATTCCTCATTCTCAGCGATGGAGATGGCTTTTTTCAAAATTCCCGATGGACCAAATACCTAGAATCCAAAGCAAAAGAGATGTTGCCCTATATAGATTTGGAGAACTGCCAGGTTGTGAGGAAATGTTAACAGGCATCACTTATATACAAATTATTTATAACTATGTCATTGAATGGCACAGGAAATGTGTGTTTCAAATGTCTTACTCTCTAGGAGACTGGAGGTAGAGAAAGGAGGGTGTGTCAGTTGTGGAGGTTTGATAAAGGTAGGCTTGAGTTGATCCATGTATCAATATGCATGCATTTCAATATTATGCCTAGCTCTACTAATAATATGTAATTAATCAATGCAATGAAAAATTTTAAGTGTATGTGTTGTATGGAAAGTCACAAGAGCAGCAGCTAAAATTGAGCCCAACTGTGGAAGAATAAAGTTTATCTCTTTTAAAAGTAAATGCACACTCAACATTCTGTTCAACATTGTACTGGAGCTTCCAGCTATCACAATAAGTGAAGAAAAAATAAAATAAAAAGTATATAGAAAGAAAAAACTTCCCTATTTTTTAGTAAAATAATGTCAAGATAGAGAATTCTTGGAGGACGTAAACAAATATCTGGAACTCACAAATGAGTTAATTCGCAAAAATTAAGGCACACTGGTAAGTGAGGCATATGCAAAACTACATTAAATACACAATGACTTTCACAATCATTCCAAAGAAAATGAAATGCTTTAGGTATGAATCTAACAAAATCTAACAACAGCAATAAAAATGCTCATTAAAAAAAAATCAATGAAAATTTGAAGGAATGAGGAAAGGTCAAGAATTCACAGATCAAAACAATCTGCTGGGGAGATGGCTCCAAGGGTAGGAGGGCTTGTTCTTTAAGCATGAGGACCTGGGTTTGAATCTGCAGCTGCCACATTTTAAAACATTTTATGGCCATGGGTGCCTGTAACCCAGTGTTGGGGGAATGGAGACAGGCAGATACCAATAACTCACTGACCCACCAGACTAGCCAAAACAGCAGAGTAGAACAGTAGAACACGTAACATCCTCCTTGGGGCCTCTCCAGGTTCACACAGGCACACACATGTACACACACATTCATACAACTCTCACAAACACAAGATTCAGAATACTAAAATATTGTGCTATAGACATGCATACACACACACACACACACACACACACACACACACACACAAAATGGAGTCTTGTTCAGCCATAAAGAGGAACAAAATTATATCATTTACAGGAAAATGGATAGAACCAAAGATCACATTAAATGAAGACAAATTCAGAAACACGAATATCACCTATCAGTGTTGATAATAGTTTTTTTTTAAACTATGTTCATACAACAAAATATTATAGGGACTGGAGAGAAGGGTCAACACTTAAGACTCACTGCACAGCCTCAGTGCAGGGGGAGGGGCTTGGACCTGCCTCAGCTGAATGCACCAGGCTCTGCTGACACCCCATGGGAGGCCTTACTTTCTTGTAGGAAGGAATGGGGGTGTAGGTCAGGGGGGAAGGCTGAAGGGTGTGGGAGGAAGGAAGAGAGGGGGATCTGTGATTGGTATGTAAAATGAATGAAAAAATTCTTAATTAAAAAAAAAAAAGACTTGCTGTTCTTGCAGAGGACTGGAGTTTGGTCCCCGACACACATCAGCTGGCTCATAAATACCAGTAACTACGGCTCTAAAGGATCTGTGCCCTCTTCTGGCCTCTGTGGGCACCTACACACATGTGCACATGCACACACAGAGAGAAACACATACAAACATATACATAAAATAACTATTTAAAAAATTAAAAAGTCACAAGAAAGCCCACTGTTTTGTACAATAAATATATGCCAATGCTGTAGAAACTAAAGATAAAATGTTTTCCAACTAAAAAGAAAATACAAGCTATGTATGGCAACTGTAATAGACAAGGATGTGGGAACCTCATGGTAAAGGAATAATTCTGTACCTTGGCTGTTGATGGTTATACATAGGTGCACCAATAAACATGCATGGGGTTACATACCCTTGTGCACACATGCTACAAAATGAAGAGATATAAGATTGGTACTGAATAAAATGTATGGGTTATACAAATTTCCTGTCACAGAAACATACTAAATTTATAGTTATGTAAAATATCACCATTGAGACAAACAAGATGAGGAACATATGGACCATTATTATGTATTTTGGGCCAATGCCCTATGAAATTATAATTATTTCATGATAAAAAACTAACATATTGCCAGGTGGTGGTGGCTCACAACTTTAGTCCCAGCACTTGGGAGGCAGATGCAGGTGACTCTCTGTAAAAACAAAGCTAGTTCCAGGACAGCCAGAGCTGTTATACAGAAAAACCTTGTCTCAAAAAAAAAAACCCACAAACATATAAAAACATAGGATCTGAGTTTGAATATCAAGCACATATTTAAAAAGCTGGACGTGGCCCTGTGCATCTGTAACCTCAGCTCTGTGAGGGACAGAAACTGGAGAATTGCCGGTGCTTACTGACTGACAGCCTGGCTCCAGGTTCAGTGAGAGACCCTGTCTCAAGGGAATAAGGCAGGTAGAGCAGGACATCCAACGTCCTCCGACTTCCATATGTGTGTAGGTATGTGCATGGGCACGCATATGCATAAACCTCATGCACATGCACGGAAACATTCATGCCTCAAAAAGACCCTAATATATAAATAAATAGAGACTAAGATGTTTTAAATAGGCACCTACCCGACGATTTGTGAAGGTAGAATAACATTCCTTCACCAACACTGTTTTGATCATGTCTGGATCCGTGATTGCCAGCATAGGCTGTCGGCCCTCAAAAAACCTGCATTGGCAAAGCAAAGAGGGTTAAACCCAGCCATCTAGATTTGATAGTTGGAGGCATGCCAAGGAATCCAGAATCTGATCCAGATGTTATATAACCAACACCTTAGTTATGCAACATGCTGCAACATGAGCACCTACTTCAAGTCAGGGATTCTGACCACAGGTCACTGGCATCTCATGAAACGAAGCGTAACGTAGGACATTCAGGGAGGGCCAAACACAAAATAGCTCTACACAGAGATCATAATTAGAACTAAATTGGAGCATGTGTTACCTGGATGGTGCCTACATGAATATTGCCCATGTACTATTTTTCATAATTTTGCATGATCAAAATATTAGAATACCAAAAAAGATATGAAGTGAATGGAAAATTGAAAGTAAGTAACTTAAGTTCAAAATAGTGGAATATCCAGACACTGGACTGAAACCCAGGTGAACCAATCCTGAACCATCAAGTCCTGGAGAAAAGTCAAAATATGCGACTTTCTCCACCAAATTCTGTCTGTGAAGCACAACACTGGGAGACATATGGGACCTTTGGTAGGAAAAGCCCCCCAAAATCTTCGTAATACATAGCTTACACTCAAGATCCTGTGGGCTTTGACATTTCCCATCTTCCCAGTGGAAGTTGCCATAATACTTACCCCCACATTTTCCCATATTTTTTATAACATTGTTTGTCAAATTCCCAGAAGCCCTGGAAAGAGAAAGAAAATAAAAATCCATAACTATTTTAAATATACTCTTCTTACCTCTAGTTGGGACACAAATGATTTGGATCTTACAAAATCAGGTTTACTATCTATCCCTAGTCAGCATTGAGAGGGGCATTGTTATTCGGAGCTGTTGGAGTGGAAAGGAGATTAATTGCTAGAGGTATTTGAAATGGGGGTATTAAAGTTTCCCGAATTTTCTCCCAACATTGCAAATGCACAAACACTCACCCTTGATTGTGAATAATTGCCTATGCTTGGCCATTTACCCTTCACTACAAATAACAGCTAACAACATGTCTCTAAAGATTTCACTTCTCCACATGCTGTCCCTAAAATCCCAAGACTCTCTGAACTGTTCCTTCCATAGACACAATGGAGAAACAGAAGCTAAGGGAATGCCAGTGAGATCCACTAAACTCCTTACCCAGCATCTTTTTCATTTATTTCATACCTCTTTCCTTAGAAGACTAACAGAATTTTGACAGTGAAGAAACCAGCGGACTCCTTTAATTTAGAGCATTTAGTCTCCAGCAGGTTTCTGAGTGAGAAGGCTAGTGAATAAGAATGATAATGAGTGGGCTGAAGAGATGGCACAGTGGTTAAGAGCATTGCCTGGTGTGCCAGAGGACAAGGGTTCAATTCACAGCACCCACATAGCAGCTGTCTGTAATTCCAATTCTAGGGGGATACCTTTGTGGACACCCGGAACTCATACACAGACTTGTATGCAGGTAAAATACCTATACACATAAAAAAAATTTTTTTAATTAACAAAGAGTTTGCCTTTATGGCTCCCTGGCAACATGGAAAAATGGGGAGATGCCACCTCTACACAGAACACAGCAAAGGAAAGTACTTTCTCCTCTACACATAATGTTGGAAATGACACTTCAAAAGAAAACTTCTGCTAAGTTTCAGTTATAAGTTCTAATTATGCAAATAAAAATTCCAGAAGCATGACTGTCCCTTGCTAGAATCTGCACTGGGAACAAAGGACATTGCCCTTGGAGGATCACAAGTCTGAACATCAAGTCCTCAACATGAGTGTTGATATGTCAAAGGTCTGAGCTGATTAACTGTGCCAAACCGGATTTTCTAAAGACTAACGGCAAGGCCTTCAAGAAGCTGATCTTGTCTCAGATGGAAGCCAAACATAGTTTCTGAAATGATACCTCAGTTCTACTCAAGATCTTGTCTTTTTATTGATGGACCTAAGCCAATCTTGACAAACACAAGAGGAAAGGTAGGGAGTCCAGTGAACACTTACCTTCTGGTGGTAAGCAAAAATTGAACCCAAGAAAGGCAGAGGCTTGGGCCCAGGAATTCCCAACTTTTTAAAAATCCCATGTGAATGGGTTCCATACCTATGAAGTAAAAGAGAAAACTAGTACATTGGGATTGTCATTGTGTGCTGTAGTGGCTAACCAGTCGTGGATACAGACACTATAAAATTCAAACATAGGAGGCAACATGTAGGCTACAAATAATAAAAACTCCAACAGCAATAATTATTTTTAGTCTTCACATCTTCCCCATGGGACTCTCAAAGACCACAACCAGCAAGTGTATCTGAGAGTTTTCTCTTGAGAGAGGAGGCATATTCTCTACTTCCTTGTAATTCATAGCTGAAGGTATTTCATTTCATCACTGGCCCATCCTCTTCCTTATCCACCTGTACTAAGGGATTCACACGACCGGACAAACAGGTATATCAAACACTGATGAATTTTTTAAAACCTGATAAGCAAGTTTATTTCAAAGCATACATGCAATCTATACCACATATTTGTTTATGCATTAGGCTCCCATTCCTGGCATTATCATAAACAGATGAGTAAATACATCAGTTGTCCCAAATATTGAAAGCAACAGCCCCACTTTAATTTTTTGAAGGAAGGTCCTGGGATATCTAGAGCTGAATAGAAAGAAGGAAATGAAACATTTCCATTAATTGTAAAATATTATCAGATGGAAAAGATGTTGCCACAATACTTTAAATACTTACCTATTGCTTTAAAGATAAATAAAAATAAAACCACGTTTGAATTTTTCATTTTCACATCATTATGAATGTCTAACTTTCCTTAGAGTAAAATGGTGACAGAAGTCACAGACTCATAGGCTCTCTCTCTCTCTCTCTCTCTCTCTCTCTCACACACACACACACACACACACACACACACACACACACATGCACACACATGCACACACACACAGAGAAAGAGAGGAAGAGAGAGAGAGAACAGTGGTTCTCAACCTTCCTAATGTTGCAACCCTTTAATACAGTTCCTCAGGCAGTGGTGACCCAACTGTAAAATTATTTCATTGCTGCTTCATACCTGTAATTTTGCTACAATTATAAATCATAATGTAAACATCTGATATGCAGAATGTCTGATATGTGACCCCTGAGAAAAGGTCGTTTGACCCCCAAAGGGCTCGTGACCCACAGATTGAGAACAGTTGCAGTAGAATGAGCTAGGGATAGTGGTCACATATGCTTTGAATCCCAGAAATCGGGATAACCTCTCTCCTCCCCTCACTTGTACAGGACTCCCTTCATTGAAAGGAAATCCTGGGATGGATGTTTTGACTGATGCTCCCAGTAGAACTTAGAATTTTGGTTACAGATTGCCTGCCTTTTGAGGATGCCAGGAGATCTCAAAACCAGGGAGGAATAATTCCTTATACTGAGGCTAGGGGATTTGAAGGGAAAGAACCAAAGTCATGTCTCATTTGCCCTACAGATTCAGCATTTATGGGGACTAGAGAGATGGCTCTGTGGTTAAGAGCACTTGTTGCTCTTGCAGAGGACCTGGTTTCAATTTCTGGCATCTACATGGTGGCTCACGGCCATCTGTATGTAACTCCAGTTCCAAGGGATAAGATGTCCTCTACTGACTTCCATGGGCAACAATAACACATGTAGTGCACATACATACATGCAGAACAAGCACTCACATAAAATAAAATGATCAAATATAATACAAAAAGATTCATTACTTAGAAGCAAATAGTTCAGCATATTATAGGTAGAAGGACTGTGTTGTGGCTATCACTCTATATAAATAAAACACTGATTGGTCAGTAGCTAAACAGGAAGTACAGGCAAGACTAACAGAGAGGAGAATTGAGGGAACAGAAAGGCAGAGGGAGAGACTGCCTGGAGCTGCCGCCAGGACAAGGAAGATGTAAGGTACCAGTAAGCCACGAGCCACGTGGCAAAGCATAGATTAATAGAAATGGGCTAAATATAAGAGTAAGAGCTAGACAATGATAGGCCTGAGCTAATGGCCAAGCAGTTTAAATAACACAAGAGTCAGTGTGTTTATTTTATAAGTGGGCGATGGGACTGCCGGGGCTTGGCGGGACCCAGAGAGAAAACTCTCCAGCTACAGGACTGAATTTGGGTAAGACAGAGAGCTCCAGGGAAGGATAACAAAACAAGGAATAGTCTGAGCCTACCATACAGCCTGGAGTATATTAGGGGCATTGTATAAATGGTTTTAGAAGTGGGACAAGAGAGCAGAAACTAGCCATGTGCACATGAGACAACACTATACATCTCGTGCATCAGAGGACACAGGTGAAGATGACACAGAAGCTCCTCCCATTCCCATAATCCCAACACCTTGCAGAAGAGGCCTCCTATCATACACAGTGACCAGCTATTTGTAATCTGCTTCTGCTGAGCTCTGGTTGGTTAATCTGGAGAAAAACCGAGACTCAATCAGAGGATACCCCAAGTCTAACTGAGGTCACTCAATCCTCCTATCCACAGAAAGTGGAGTTTAGTAGAAAGGGAAGGCCTACTTATCCCCTTGGAGAGATTTGCATAAGACCAACAGCAACACCTTAGGTCTTAGCATCTTACACTCAAGCAATGTCCCCTTCATTTTCTCTTTGGATTTTCCAAACAGGTAGAGGAAAAAATTATCCAATTCACATCCCCAAGTCTTGATCACTGAGGAGAGGAGCCTGGGCAGTTTACTCACAGGTAGAGGAGCACCAGGCTGGTAACCAGGAGCATCCAGGTTTCCATGGAAAAGTTTGGGATCAGGTCCATTGCCGCTCTCTTTAATCAAGTCTCTCTTTTGTGCTTTATTCTCAGCTCTGTGTGTTGTGCCTTTCAGGTCTGAGCTTGATGAGCTCCCTTGCCCACCCAGCTGTGACTCAAGGAGGCCAGCCTGAAGTGCTTAAGTACTGGGAAAGGGATGGGCTGGACTTGCAGCCAATGAAAACACCAGAGTGCTCCACCCACAGTTCCATGAGTCAGGTGCACTCTCTATCTTAGCAGTTGGCATGGTACCATGGATGTGCCCACTTTGATCTTTGAATTCATTTGATAATAAACATTAACCAAAAAAGGCAACCAGTGATTTTATTATCACTGAGTGCAAAGGTTATTGCTTCTTATCAGAAACTCAAGTGAAATCCTTGGCTTTAATTCTTTTCTAGTAGTTCTGTCCTTGTTTGCTTTCTGTAGTTGTGATTTAAAGAAAAACCACTATGATGAAAAACAACCTGGAGAAAAGAGTTTATTTCATATTGCAACTTATGAAGGGAAGTCAGGGCAGAAAGTCAAGGTATGAATCTGGAGGTAGGAACTGAAGCAGAGCCCATGGCTACTTACAGACTCACTCCATGTGGCTTGGTCAGCCTGATTTATTCCCCCCTGGAAATGGTTTAGAGAGCTAGGAAGGGTCCAAGGATCAAAGACACTGGGACATGAGAGTTCCCCCTCCTTTATAGACAATTTACATAGTGCCTTCTGAGTTTTTTGGAGGGGTGTGTGTGTGTGTGTGTGTGTATGTGTGTGTGTGTGTACGTGTTTTCAAATTCTGTTTTGTTGTATGCAGCCCATGGTCAGAGGATTTGAATGAGAATGGCCCCTGTAGGCTCATATATTTGAACACTTATTCCACTGTTTGGGAATAATTAGGAGGTGTGGCCTTGTTGGAGGAGGTGTGTCACTGGGGGTGGGCTTTGAGGTTTCTAAAGGCCACACCATTCCCAGTTACCCATCTCTCTCATTGCCTCTTGCCTTCGGATTGGATATAAACTCTCAGCTACTGCTCCAGTGCCATGCCTGCCTGCCGCCATGCTCCATGATCATGGACTCACCCTCTGAAACTAGGTTGCCTTGGCCATGGTGTCTCTTCACTATAGTACAACAGTTACAAAGAAAAAGGGGTTTCTATCCTTCCTCTGTCATTAGTTTTCCTATATGTCAATCTTGATGCCTCTGGAACCTCCTTTCCTGCTATTCTCCTACATCAGGTGTAGCTGATAGGTTTATTTCTACATCCTCTCCTGCATTCCTATCATTGTCAGGAAGATGAATGGAACCAGAGATCACCATGTTAAGCAAAATAAGTCAGATTCAGAAAGACAAGCATTGCATATGGAATCATTTTAGGTTTTACTTTATTTTTTCAGTCATGTTGGGAGTGGATGCACATGATGTACACCCATGGGTGAGTACCTGCAGAGGCCAGAAAAGTACAGTGGACTAGAACTCCCCTAGAACTGGAGTTACCGACAGTTGTGAGCTACTCAATATAGATGCTGGGCACCAAACTCCAGTCCTCTGTAAAAGCAGAAAGTTCTTAACCACTTAGCCATCTCTCCAGGTCCCTCATATGGAACCTTACAAATAAAAGGCCTAAATAGAGAAGAATGGTTATAAAGGAATAAATACGGGACCATAGGAGGGTAACAAGTTTGGGTAATGAGAGGAAATATGATCAAAGGATCTTATGTAAAATTTCATACTGAACTCCCTTAGAATTTTGGACAATTTATTACACTAATTTTTTTTAAAAAAAAAAAAAAAAAGGAAGCCAAATAATTGGTGGTGGGACAGTAGGAAAACTATCTTTTCAGCATCTCAGGTACTGGCTGCATTGCACCTCACCCATCACAGGCTCAATGGTGTAAAAACTTAAAGTCATTTGAAAGACTGCTTTGGGAGTTTCAGAGCAACCCACTCACACAGAGCCACCTTCTTGTGACAGTTTCCCTGAGAAGATGGAACACAAATACCTATTAACCACAGATAAGGAACTGATGACAGACCAAAATAACAATTACACCAAAGTCCAACTTGGCAAATCAGCTGGTTTATTGGGATTACTTGCAGGAGTAAGGGTGAGAAGTTCCTTATCAGAACATGGATAGCTCAAAGACATCACGCAAAGTTTGCTCATCCATCCCAGTATGAGTGATAACTCAAAAAAAAAACCTTGAGCTCTGTAACTCTCTGGACATTTTTCAGGTACCTTAAGAGGTCATAGAGTCTCCTCTCCTCAGCAATCCTTAGTGCTTATAAAACTTTGAGAGGGGAGGGCCTTGTACATCTGTCTAATCAACATCAAGGACTAACTGAGCCTTTTGAGTTGTTTCCTTCCTGAGTCTTAATAAGCTTCCCTTTAGAATTTCATGAGTGTTATGCAGATTCATTTTTAAATTTCCTGAGATCTAAGGCATTTCCTTCCAGGATGGAATGACTCAGAGAAAACTGCCACATAACAACCCAAACAAGTGATTGTCCACATTCAACGATCAAGCCACGCATAGGATGCCATAGCTGTGGTCCAAATTGGCCCTTTAACTGCTGTATCTGTTAGCAGGACTCGTCGGCATCTGAATTTCATAGGAATGCAGATTGTGAGCATTGGGGGGACGGTCACAGAGGTTTCCATAACACTGCACAGGAAAGCCGAGAGGACAAGGCCTGTGTTCAAGTCACAATCCCCATGGCAGTTCCTGAAAAGGGGACAGGTGAAACTGTGAAAGTGAAAATAATGCTGTAGTGGAGACCCCCATGAAGGGATTCTAGCCAACCCAAGCATGGCAAGCGTGGCTCTGGCAGGCCTTGCCCTTCTCCCCCACTCTGTCTGTCTTGCTAAAAAACCGTTAGATGACATTCCTAAAGCCAGCCACCAAGGTCCATTCCCTTATTTGACCTCTTCCTCCTCCTGAAACTGACCACTAAGGTCCAGCTATCAAAGTATTGAAGTTCAGCAATCAGAAGCTCCCTTTGGCTGCCATAATTAACATGCCCAATTAAAATTAAACACCTCATCCTAACATGGGGTTTCTCATTTTACCTTTATAACCACCCTTTGCCTATGAGCATGTCTTGTCTGCCTCTATCCAGGTGCAGTCCTTTGTCACAAGACAAAGGCCCCTTCTCCCTCTTCCTCTATCTCCTGTCTTTGTCTCTTATCCCTGCCCTTTGTCCCTCTGGGGCAAATAAATCTCCCTTGTGCTGAGAACTTGGTCTTGGGGTGTCCTGAGCAGATACTGGTCCCAACACCCCAGATGCTAGAGATGGGCATCTACAACATCTACTGAGGAAAGACAAGGCCATTCAGCAGATGGTAACATGAATGGCAGCCAACAAGGCTGTAGGGACAAGCTATGCTACAATCTGATCTGAATGACAGATGCGGAGCCAGAGGACTTGATTCAAAGTCCAATGTCTGAATACCCTGTGGACTAGGTGCACCACTGTCCTTTTTCACAAGGTACTTCTATCTCTGTAGAAGAAGGGGGCTTTGATTAAAAGCACACATGTGGTCCACCTCTGGAATCTCTGGGATGACAGGGTCCTACACAAAGGCATGAAAAGAAATAGAAAGGAGCTTGGGTATTTCTTGCAGGCCGCAAGAATATATTATAGAGATTCAGCTGTGTATTTAAGCTATTCCATGACCGCCAAGGGTCCTGTCAAGAGACAAGCCATTTATTATGACTATTTGGTGCTACCCAGTCTTTAATATTCCAGCTGTCTTCTACTGTGAAATTCCTGCGTGCTCAAATATTTTCAGACCTGCTGAACTTCTAGGTCATTTCCCTGCTGAGCCAGTACTTGGATGAGGTCACATAGGCAAAGACAAGCTGGCGGGAGACTCATAGCTTTGTTTCTTGTGCAAATGAAGCTCAGACCATCCCCCTGACCCAAGACCCAGCGGCTCTCCAGAGCAACTGACTGAGAACAAAAGAGGTTTTTACATATCAAGGTGAGAGGTAGAATAACATTCCTGAGGAGGTAGGGAACCAAGTGCCCAGGGGAAAAAAGGGCAGGCATTTTCTGTAGAAACGGGATAGGAGGGCATGGCGAGGGAGAAGAGAGGAAGACAGAGGTTCCGTAGAGGGTAAGCAGATCTCGAGTAGAGTTTTCTGAGTGCCAGGAGTAGAGAGTAGCAGAGATGGAGATGGAGAAAGAGGGTACAGAGGACGAAGATGAGGCTGGAAGCATAGAAGTTTAATCATGAGACTATGAGTTAGGGAGCTGGACGGAACTGTAGTTATGGAGACAGGATTTCATCCCAGAGAAATAGAGTAGACAGAGTTATTCCTCCTGCCTTGAATGCCTGGTGGAGCTATAGCTGAATTGATAGAATTTTGTCTTAGAGGAATAAAGTTAACAGACATAAGAACATAGTGTATGTAGATTTTTTTTCCCTGATATCCCACGCCAGATGTAGCTAAGCCCCGGGAACCCTGGGTACTCCATAGGTATTAAAGGCACACATGGGAACCTGAAGATGTGCAGGTGAACTAGGGTTGAAACTCCACTGAATTCTCTTACATTTCTGTCATTTTCTCTCACTTCACCAGGCAATGTCATGTAGAGTCCTGCTGCTATCCCCATTTCAGAGGTGTGAAGCCCACTAGTGGAAGCCCATGAACTGTGGACTGGTGGCTGTGGAGCCCCCATGGGACTGGACTAGGCCCTCTGGATATGGAGGACGGTTGTTTAGCTCGAACTGTTGAGGGAGGGCACCCAGGCAGGGGATCGGGATACATCCCTGGTGCATGGGCAGGCTTTTGGGAATCTGGTACCTGTGGTGTGAAGCCTTGAGTAGCCTTGGTGCAATAGGAGGGTGCTTCGACCTGCCTAGGCTCAGTATGCCGGGCTCTGCTGACTCCCCATGGAAGACCTTGATTTGGGGGATGTGGGGACGCGGGGTGGCTTGGGAGAGTGGACTGGGGGGTGGGAGAAGGGAGGAGGTGGTATCTGTGGGTGATATGTGGAGTGAGTAGAAAATTTCTTAATAAAGAAAAATGAAAAAAAAAAAGTGTTAAGCCAACCTGGATACATGAGATTCAGCCAAAAAGAGGGAGGAGCTTGAGAGATGGCTCAGTTAATAAAGTGGCTGCCATGCAAGCACCAGGATATGAATTCGGATCCTCAGAACATACATTAAAAGTCACATACGGTTGTGAGCCTGTAACCCCAGCCTGGTGAAGACAGGCAGATCTCTGAGGATCCCTGGTCCATCAGCCTAACCTAACCAGTGAGCCTCATAAAGGTGAAGGGTATGGGGAGATGATTCAGTAAGTAACAGCATTTGTTGGGTTTTGTTTTGGTTTGTTTTGGTTTGGTTTGGTTTGGTTTGGTTTGGTTTGGTTTGGTTTGGTTTGGTTT
>CABHPQ010164210.1:0-24482 GCA_902168405.1 Peromyscus aztecus
TTAAAGTATGAATTTTATATCAAAATTTATAAGATTAATATATATATGTATACATATATACATTTTAAACTTTGTTAAGGTATGAATGGTCATATAGAGTACTAAATAATTCTAGAAAGAAAAAAGGCTTCAATTAGCTGCATATATGTCTTTGTGTTCGAGTCTCTTATCAGTTTTCTGCAGGAATTCACGGCCAGGCCTAACATCAACTGAAGTCTCCAGGAAGAAGATGGGGCCCCACAACAACAACAATTCCACGTGTACAATAATAATATCACTAAGTTGACAAACATCATCTACAGATCAGCTTTGAACTACAAAGTGCTCAGAGCAATTTCGAGAGGGCTGACTGAGATGATCCAGTCTCAAAGACTACTTGAATAAGGACTTGAGATAAATCCTGAACTTTGGCATTATACACAGACTGGATAATGAAGGATATAGTTACCTTTCCTAGAATTTGACAATTAACCTAAATTTTTTCTTTTCAGAACAAAGATACCTTCGCCCATACCCAGCAGGAAGCAATTTTAAGAATATGACGCCCATGTTCCCAAAGAGGTGGTGTGGGATGGGTGGTTTTTTTGTCTTTTAATGGGTTTTGGGTCTGGGATAATTTTCATTGTTTAGAGGGTTTGGTTACAACTTGTTATCAAGTGTTAGGAAAAGGGCTAAGCAAAGGAGATTAGATTTAAGGTTCTTGTTTAAAAAAAAAGAAAGAAAGAAAGAAAGAAAGAAAGAAAGAAAGAAAGAAAGAAAGAAAGAAAGAAAGAAAGGAAGGAAGGAAGGAAGGAAGGAAGGAAGAAAGGAAGAGAGGAAGAAAGAAAAAGACAATTGCTAGCTTTAAATACTTTACATTGGATTGGATTGTTTTATATTGTATACAAATTATATATATTGAAATTGATATTGTTAGAAAATGCTATATGTATATTTCTAATTGTACTTATACCGTTCATTTAACAATGCAATGCAAATTGCTGATTCTTGAATGAATGCTATTATTACCAACTATTAGGATATAAAGTAATGAATGTTAGTAGTTACACATTACAATAGAACTTGTAGTCATATTAGGTATGCTTTCAAGATTGAGCAGATATATTTTAGATTGACAGGTCATCTTCAAACCCTTCAGAGATCTACAGAAAATGGCATTTAAAATGTTTTAATAACTTAGAAAATTTTTCTTTTTTGTTATGACTATGAGACATGTCAGCTCCTGGCAGTACCAATCTACTTCAGAGAGAATATGGGCATTGTTAAGCTGCATATGGAGTTAACTTTCATTGTGGCAAAAGTCAGCGACTGGACAGCAAAGTATCTTCGAATTTACTGCTGACAACAGGACAAAATGGACAGACAGGACATGAAACAAAGGACTACCAATTCTTGCCAAAACAAGTGTGGTTATGGCTTTATCAAAAGGCATCTTCTGAGGCCAGGACAATATGGCACCATCCCTGAAGTGGCCTTTGCAATCTGGAAAAGGTACAGTGCCCTTTCCTTCGAAGGCAGCTGAACAGGCAGTGAGCCGATGGCTTCTGATGTGCAATGGAACAGCAGCTGAAACAGTTATTCTTGAAGAATAACTAAGTTCACACCTCTCAATAGCAGACTGGCATTTAATAGAGGGATGCGGAGAAGAACGGGATGCTGAGATGAAGCCACACATACACGGTCAAGAAGAATGGACAGCTGAATTAAAAAACCATCAACAATTTCCGGAATTTAAAATCCTGAATCAGGACATGACACTAGTGGAATTCAGGTGTTTCTGGTACATGGACTGCTCTCACCCAAGGTGAGGTTGAACTGTTGACCTTGTGTACATCCTACTTCACAAATGAGTCTGTCAGATACGCTAAGCCTATAGGCTGAAGATGATGCCCGAACACTGCGGAGAAACCTCAGGTGACTGTCAAGGCGGCTGGCTGTTTCTGTCAACTCACAATTTTTTTGGAAGCTGCTTACATGTACTTCCTGTTTTTATTTTTGTTAGGTAATATTATTTCCTTCTTGGATCTCTGAGGGAGTTGAAGATTAGTTAGTTATAGTTGAAGATTAGTTAGTTATAGTTGAAGATTAATTAGTTATAGCTGAAGATTAATTAGTTTATTTGAAGATTAGTTAGAATAGAAAGGAATTAGGTATATTTTGGACGTACCAAAATAGGATAAGTAATGGAATTATTTTCTCTGAATTTGTCAAATACAAATGGACTAAACATTGTAGGTATTCATCACTTGTATATATTGTATATAGTTATTGTACTTTTGTATATAGTTTTTCTTATATTAGTTACAACTTTCCTTTTTTTTCTTTTTATTAAATTAGAAAAAGGGAAATATAGTGGTATTTTATTTGTGCTGAAATGAGATTTTATTTGTATGTTAATAAATAAAGTTGCCTAGGGGTCAGAGCTATTAGCAAGCCATAGGGAAAGCCAGGGCGGTAGTGGTGCACGCCTTTAATCCCAGCACTTGGTAAGCAGAACTAGGTAGATCTCTGTGTGTTCAAGGATACAGCCAGCATTGGAGACACACGCCTTTAATCTCAATACCAACCATAGAAGACCTGGAGTGACCTACAGATAGGCAGTCATGAGACGGTCATGTGGTTGGGTTTACAACCAATGAGAAGGAAGAACAAGAACTCTTTCTAAGACAAACGCACAGGAAGTAGCTCCCTTTTTTCGGAGAGGTCTCTTGGCGGAAGAGGCTGGCTTGGTGGCAGGCGGTAAGGCTCTTAGCTCTGACCTCTTGGGATTTTATCTTTACCTTGGCTCTGTGTTTCTTATTTAATAAGACGGTTCGTTACATCTACACAGTGGTGTTTTGATACCAAAGCTCACAAAAGACAACACAAAATAATTTACAGCAGGGAATGAGGATCTGAATTTGATTCTAAGAACCCACACAAAAGTGTCAGATGTGATGACGCACACCTATAACCTCAAAACCAGGGAGGCAGAGACAGAAGATCCTTGTAGGTCTCTGGTCAGTCAATTTAGCATTTATCCAAATTTGTGAACTCAAGATTCAGTGAGAAACTCTGCCTCAAAAGCTAAATTACAGCATGTTTGAGGAAGATAAATGGGAACAACCTCTTGCCCCCACGTGCACACATGAATATATGTTGTAGTACCCATATATGAGTACAAACTTGTACAGAGTGTGTGCATGCACAAACATACACACATTTAGACACACACTCACACAAGATTCTAGAAACCATTATCTCTCATAAGTAAGAACACAGAAACCAACAAAATAATTCCTAATGAAGCTAAACAAGAAAAATAGCATCATCTGACCAAATAAAGCTTTTCCTATCATCATTCATGAGAAAAACTCCCAGGGAATTAGAAGGGTGTGTCTTTAGCTCTGCAAGAGGCTTTCCAATCCTATCCTGTTGAGTGCATTACTAATCATCACCCAATGTCTCACCTTCTTCTGTGTTTGAATACTTCTAAAGCTGTGTTTAAATGGACTCTCCTCCAGTAACCTTTCCATGACTGACACACTCATATTACTAGCTGAAACTACACTGAAACAAAATTATTTGTGCTACATACACATACAAAAAACAATACATGGAATAGTGTGTGTACTATGTGCATATTAATGTGTGTAAGTGTAAGAATGTGCATACAGGTTCATGTGCATGTGTACATATGCATATAGGCTATTGTGTCTGTGGTCTGTGTACACATGTGCATATAGTTTCATGTGCTTGTATGTGCATGTGCATATAGAGACCAAAGATTGATACTGAGTATGTACCATGATTGAATTCTGCCTTATTTTTGGAGACGTCGTCTCTCACTGAACCTGGAACCCACCAATTTGGCTAGACTGACTGGCCTGTGAGCCCAGAGACCCTCCTACCTCTACCTCACCACCACTGGTGCTACAGACATGTGTCACTGCATGCAACTTCTCCATGGGTACTGGGAATATGAACTCAAGTCCTCGAGCTTGCATGGCAGGCATGTTACTAACTAGGCCACCCTCCCAGCCTCTGTGTCATTGTGTGTGGAATTATCTTGTTCTGTCAATGGTAACAGGAGATTCCTAAGGGAGAGGATGTAGGAATTGTTCTGAAATTATCTATTAAGTATTCTGTCATAACAACCCAATCATAGGTCCTATAAATATGATTAAAAGAATGAATTAAAAATTAGAAAGGAGAGTAAATGTTACATTTGCAAGAAAATGTGTGCTCTATTTTACACCGTGTGACATTTATAAGACGATCACCACAGATTCATCTACTTGACATATAAAATGAAGAGAAGTACATTTGTCATTGTGTTAAATTCTTAACTGGACTGAAATAAGTGTGAAGGCCCACAGAGAAGGGGACATCAGCTGGCTATGACAGCCTCTTCTGAGAAAGGGGAGGCAGTGTGGGATGGATGACTAACTGTGTTGTTAGGATATAGACTGAGACAGGAGCAAAAGATGGGGAAATTATAGAAACACTGGAAGAAAAAGCGCCCTTCATCCCTGAGTCTAATTGGAGCTTCTCACCACTAACAATTAAGAATTCTGTCACAAATGACATTTTCTGTGAATGCTGGCAATACAGACAAATTTCTTTCACACAGAAATATTTTCAAGTAAAGGGTGTGGAGATGACTTAGTGGGAAAGTACTTCCTGCTTAAGTGGGAGGACCTGAATGTGGTCACCAGAGTCCATATTGAGCCAGAGGTATTATCACCATCATCACTCCCAGTACTTCCATGGAGGGTGGGAGGTAGTGACAGGAGAATCTTTGAAGCTCATGAACCAGATACCCTGGAATATGCAGTGCCAAATAAAAAAGAAACCCTGTATCAGACAAGGGTGGAAGGCAAGAACCAGCACCTTACGTAGGCACATGATCTCCACATATTCACATGTGTGCAATAGCACCACATGCATCCAAACTCACAGAAACATACACACATGCACACACATCAAAAATGCATATACAAGAAATTCCAATGTTGAAAGAGTACTCAACCAGGCTTAAAGTAAGGCATCATATAGTTTGGGTAAAGTCCCATTCATCTCTCAGATAGTTTCTTGGAATCTTACAAATTATAGTGTTATTTCTTTACAAAAGATATCCTAGCATCTTGCATCTCTGTGATCCAGCATTTTATCTTGATAAGTGCTAGTTGCCCCTCAGGACCTGTCCTGTGATACCATGCAAATTTCTGAACAACCTTTGAAGATAACTTCAGAATTTAGTTAGCCTAGCTTATTATTTCAGACAAGACACAACTATTCTTCTTCTATTCCAAAGTCCATGCTCAAATTCAGAAAATCACTGATTGGTCCATCTTAGTGCACATCTATTCTGTCCTGAAGTCTGTGGCTGGAGATGGAGTATCAAGTTAGAGGACATCCAAGCAAGGTCCTATAACCAGTAGTGGGTAAAGAAGAAGAATTTGGTATCACCAGATCCATATGCACCATGAGGGTGGTGAGGTACCTCTCCACAAATTATATCGTTTTTACTGTAAGGATAAAGGAAAGGCTACTGGACAGAATGAAGCAGTATACACTATAGGTATGCTCACTAGTAGAGCATAGACAAGAGTTAGTGAGTAGCTACTTAAGCTATATAGGCAAAGGATGTGAGGTTACTGCCCTCTGAGCTTCTGTCCTGATGATATTTTGCTTCTATAAATGCACACTCTTCCCTGGAATCCAAGCAGCACATATGTCTGTTCACCTTCCATTTGCTGTTTAACTGTCCCTGAAAGTCTCCTCTTTTCTTATGCCCTTTTTAAACCCTATATGGCATTTGAAGACTCCAACACTATTCTTTCTTACTGAAGTGATGGGTGATTGTGCTCTGCATGCTATGAATGTGTTGTTCCCATTGGTTGATAAATAAAATGCTGATTGGCTAGTAGCCAGGCAGGAAGTATAGGCAGGGTAAATGGACACAGAGAATTCTGGGAAGAGGAAGGCTGAGTCAGGAATTGCCAACCAGACACAGAGGAAGCAAGATGTGAAGGCAGAACTGAGAAAAGGTACCAAGCCACATGGCTAAACATAAATAAAAATTATGGGTTAATTTAAGTGTAAGAGCTAGTCAATAATAAGCCTGAGCTAATGGCCAAGCAATTTTAATTAATATAAGATTCTGAGTGATTATTTTATAAGCGGCTGTGGGGTCTGTGGGGCTGGGTGGGACCAGAGAAAACTTCAGCTACACTGAAGAGCTTCAGAAGCTGTTCTGGTTTCAGTGTTTAAGTCCTATAATAAGTGGCAGGAGCCATACAACTTCTTCAAGGAGCAATGCTTGAGAATAGCATGAGTGACACTTTTGGAGATCCTGATCCACTTGGCAAGGAGTTGAGGAGAGCTTGCTGCATGATTCTGTGTATAACTCCAGGAGTGTATGTGAAATGTGTGCTCCTTGTTCTCACTAGGCTAGCCATACTGCTGGCCTGAATGATTCACAATAGGCCATGAAGTTTAATATCACATATTTGTGTGACTGTTCTGGGAAGAATGATTATAACCATAAGAGCTTTAAAGAAATGCTATTAAATAGACGGTGTCAGGAGATAATGAGAACATTCAAGGAAGAGAGAATGAAACAGAATCACAGAAACCCACTATCCCCTCATTTCTAATAACTATGCCATTATTTCAAGAAATTAAGAGAGATAGACTTAAGGACAAGGGATGAACAGTGCCAACTATTGAGAATAAATTCCCAGGTTATGTTACCTATAGGATAAATAGAAAAATCTGGTAGGTTTCTAGAGAGGACAGAGCAGTACAAAATGTAGAATAGATTGATCCAGCTCTGGATGGTGAGTTGATAATGAGAACCCAGACGCTACCAGATGCTAAAGATGTGAAAGATGTCCATATTAACCACAAGACATAACACCGTCACTTACCCCGCATGGTGCTGTAACTTCACATGCTGCCAGTTGGATACACTGTTCTACCTGTATGTGTGCCTAGTTAGAAAATTTCTTTGTAGCTTGAAAAACTGTTTGTGCTTCTAGTGATAGAGATATCGATCAAAAAGGCAATGGCTACTGGTGGGAGGGTTGGGAGATGGAAGGGGAAAGAGGCAAGGAACAAACTGGTAATTACTGTAATCATTTTTAAAAACAGGAAGTAAAACTGGTTGTAAAAGTGTTCATGCAATCCATTGAAATTGTATCAATAAAGAAAGATAATTGGAGCTCTTGCTTGAATGACACCTGATGGTCACAGTCTCATCTTGGCACAGATTCCACACCTCTGTCCCAAGTCAATAAACCCATCTGGAGCAAGGTCTCCAACAAATAAGAATTGGAAAACTACCAATTTCCTGAAACCCAAATGTTTCACATCTTGGTTAGCTAATGAAGCAGACAGCTGAAATCTCAGGCATCTAAACCCAGTTAATCCTATTCCCCTTTAAAAGTGGATCCTTCAAGCATACTCTGTTTTTCATTTGCCCAAACAGATGACAGAACAATGCTAGACTCCTTCTTCCCCTTCCCACCACAGAGAGGAAGTCACAAAGAACAGGAAGTTTAATTACTGTTGTGGTGCAAATGTGAAATGTTCCCCACAGGCACAAGAATTTGAATAACTTCCCTTCAGCTTTTAGTGCTGCTTGAAATGGCATGGATGATTTTGGAAGTGAGCCCTTGTTAGAGACTGACCTAGGACAATCTGACTTAAGATAGTTATGTTTTGTGTTTCTGCCTAGAGTTTAGAGTCTGGCAAAACCAGACACCCTTGGCCAAACTGCACGTCCTGTAGAAACAGGACGACCTTGGCCCAACTAAGAAGTACACTTTTTAGATATAGCCTTGAACAGTAATCAGCCAGCTGCAGAGCCTGGGAACCAAAGAGACTCCACCTCCCCCCGACCACTCTGACTTCTTCTAAAAATTTTCCACTCTCCTTTCTCTGCCCCCTCCCTATCCAAAGTCCCGTATATAAACCTCAAACCCCAACTAATAAACGAAGCCTTGACACGACTCAGACTGACTCTTGTCATTCATTATATGTGCCTGGCTTCATTCCCTTCCCTCCCCATGATTCTTTCAGGTGTTTCTCAGCTAGAGACCCACGAATAACTGGCCTGCAAGGCGGGTCAAGCCCTACTGAAGGAAATGGCTAATTGGGAATAGGGAACTTTGAGGTTAAGCCTGTCTAAACTTCTTTTGCTGATTTATTTATTTGTGTTTATGTGTATAGATATTGGCCTACATGTATACCACATGTAAGCCTGGTGCTCACAGAGGCAGGAGAACGTGTTGAGTCTTCTGGAACTGAGGTTACAAATGTTTGCAGTTCACCATGTGGATGCAGAGAAGCAAAACTGGGTCCCCTGGAAGAGCAGCAAATGTTTTTAATTGTTGAGCCATGTCCCCGGCTCCTCCCTAACACAGCCTACTTCTCCTCTCTGAAACGCCTACTTCTCCTCTCTGACACACCTACTTCTCCTCTCTGACACACCTACTTCTCCTCCCTAGCACAGCCTACTTCTCCTCTCTGACATGCCTACTTCTCCCTACTTCTCCTCTCTGACATGCCTACTTCTCCTCTCTGACAGGCCTACTTCTCCTCCCTAGCACAGCCTACTTCTCCTCTCTGACACGCTTACTTCTCCTCTCTGACACGCCTACTTCTCCTCCCTAACACAGCCTACTTCTCTCTGACACACCTACTTCTCCTCTCTGACACGCCTACTTCTTCTCTCTGACACACCTACTTCCTGTCTGCTCTCTTCTTTCTGACTGTGAGACATTGTGACAAGCCACCTCATGCTCCTGTTGTCATGCCTTCCCCGCCATGATGGACCATATCCTCCAACCGTGAGCCAAAATCCAATCTTCTTTCCTTAAATACCTCCCGGTCAGGTATTGTGTTCAAGCAATAGAACAATAACTAGCATGACTTCTAAATGGTCTTTGACTCTTCTTTATTTTCCCCAACTTCCCTGTAACTTTCTCATGTCAGACTTTCCACATCAATTCCTATTAATTCTACATGTAATTTATTGAGAGGCTATTATATGCTAAGCAGATACTAATTGCTTCATGTAGATTCTCTCAAATAATATTTAAGCCAACATTGGATATTACCTTTGTGGTGGGATGAAAATGATGTTTTTTTTTCCTTTTTCTGTTTTTTTCTTTTCTTTCTTTCATTGTGTGTGTGTGTGTGTGTGTGTGTGTGTGTGTGTGTGTGTGTATTAACTATTTTAGTTTCTATTCTTGGTAGTATTATTATCTATTATTGTAGCTAGAGTTTTCCTGCCTGGCCACAACAGGACAAATCTCTCTCACCTGCCAGTCCCACAGCTGCTCAGACCCAACCAAGTAAACACAGAGACTTATATTGCTTACAGACTGTATGGCCGTGGCAGGCTTTTTGCTAACTGTCCTTATATCTTAAATTAATCCATTTCTATAAATCCATACCTTGCCAAGTGGCTCGTGGCTTACCAGCATCTTTACATGCTGCTTGTCCTGGCGGCAGCTGGCAGTGTCTCCGTCCGCCTTCCTGTTCTTTTCTCCTCTCTGTTAGTCCCACCTATACTTAATGCCTAGCCACTGGCCAATCAGTGTTTTATTTATTGACCAATTAGAGTAATTTGACATACGGACCATCCTACAGCATATTATTATTATGAATCCCCATCTCTCATTTACATTCTTTAAGATGCCCTGTTTATTCTTCCTCAGTCTTTCCTTCTTTTTGTTGACTTTCCCAAACATTTTCCTTCTATTGTTTCTGCATTTTTTATTCTATTGAAAATATATTCTTCTCTCATACTATATATTCTGATTAAAATGTCCCTTCCCTCTACTCCTCCCAGTTCCTCTCTACCTCCCCTTCCCTCTGGATCTACTCCTTTTGTGTTTCTTATTAGAAAATAACAGGCTTCTAGAACCAATCATGACAAAATAAAATTAATAAATTGAAGCAAAAATCATCAAATCAAGACTAGACAAGGCAACCCAACAGGAGGAAAAGAGTCCCAAGAGCAAGCAAAAGAGTCAGAGATCCACTCATTCCCAATATCAGGAGTCCCATAAAAACACTAAACTAATAGCTCTAATATATATAAAGAGGATCCAGTACAGACTTGTGTAGGTCCTATGCTTGCTCCTTTGTGGTGATATTTTATTTGTGTTTTAATAAATAAAGCTTGCAGTTAAAAGCAATAGATTCACAATAAGGCAGATTCAGATGGAATAAGACTTTAAATGGTTTACAATGTGTATAAAATGTACGTATGCTTGGACAAAACAAAAGAAAATAAATATAGACAGTTATATAAACAAATACAAAGTTTTAAAATATAAAGTCATGTGTTGAAAATGCCTTCTTTTTTCCATTATGTCTTTCTTGCTTCTTTATCAAAATTCATGTCTCCATATGTGTTTGGATTTATGTCTGGGTTTTCAATTCAATTCCATTGATCAACTTTTCTGTTATTAAGGCAGTGCCATACAGTTTTCATTAATACATATCTGTAGTACAACATGAGACCTGGTGATATTGTGATCCCTCTTGAAGTTCTTTAGTGGTCAGAGTTGTTTCAGCTATCCTGGGTTTTTGTTTTTTCCATATGAAGTTGAGAATTGTCCATATAAAATCTGCAAAGAATTGTATTGGAGTTTTGATGGGAAGTCCATTGATTCTCTAGATTGGTTTTGGCAGGATTGCCATTTTTACTTTATTAATCCTACTGATTCCTGAGTATAGAAGATCTTTCCATCCTCAAATATCTTCAATTTCTTTCTTCAAAGCTCAAAGTTTTTAATTATACAGGTCTTTACTTGCTTGGTTAGAGTTACCCTATAGTATTTTATGTTATTTGAGACTGTTGTGAATAATGTTATTTCCATGATATTCTTCTCAGTCTGTTTTCACTTGTGTATAGGAGGGTTACTGATTTATTTTAGTTACTATTTTATCTAGGTATGTTACTGAAAGTGTTTATCAGTTGTAGGAATTCCCTGGTGGAACTGTATGGTCACTTATACATACTATCATATCATTAGCAAATAATGGTGCTTTGACCTCTTCCTTTGCAATTTTTATCCCCTTCATTTCATTTAGGTATCATATTGCTCTAGGTTCAAGTATTATATTGAATATATATGGGGAGAGTGGGAAAATTTTTCTTGTTCCTGATTTTAGTGGAATTCCTTTGACTTCTTTATATATAATTTGGTGTTAGCTATAAGTTTACTGTAAACTGCTTCTATTATATTTATGTATATCCCTTGTTTCCCTAATCTCTCCAGGACTTTATCATGGTGGGTGATGGATCTTGCCAAGTCCTTTTTTGGATCTAAAAGATGATCATTTTTTTCAATTTATTAATATGGTAGATTTTTTTTTTTTGGTTTTTCGAGACAGGGTTTCTCTGTGTAGCTTTGTGCCTTTCCTGGAGCTCACTTGGTAGCCCAGGCTGGCCTCGAACTCACAGAGATCCACCTGCCTCTGCCTCCCGAGTGCTGGGATTAAAGGCATGCACCACCAACGCCCGGCAATATGGTAGATTAAATTGACTGAATTTTGTATGTTGAACCATCCCTGCATCTCTGGGATGAAGTCTACTTCATGATAGATTATCTTTTTGATATGTTCTTAGAATCAGTTTACAACTATTTTTTTTAAGTACTTTTGCATCTGTGGTTATAAGGAAAACTGATCTGTAATTTTCCTTGTTGAGTCTTTGTGTGGTTTGAGTATCAGGATGACTATGGCCTCATAAAATAAATTTGGCAATGTTCCTACTGTTTCTGTTTTATGGAATTGTTTGAGGAGCGTTGTTATTAACTCTCCTTTTGAAGTCTGGTAAAATTCTCCACTAAAAGCATCTGGCCCTGGATTTTCTTGGTTGGGAGTCTTTTAATGACTGCTTTTATTTCACTAGATGTTATAATTCTACTAATATTGTTTATCTGACTTTGATTTAACTTTTGTAATTGTTACCTATTTAGGAAATCATCCATTTTTTTTTTTTTTTTTTTTTTTTTTTTTAGATTTTCCAAATTGGTCAAGCACAGGATTTAAAAGCATGTCATTAAAATTCCCTGAGTCATGCCCCCATGTAGTTTCTGAGTTTGAGCATTCTCTCTCCATCTTTTAGTCAGTTTGGATATGGGTTTGTCTATCTCATTTTTTTTCAAAGAATCAACTCTTTTTTTTTCATTGATTCTTTATATTGTCCTTTGTCATGTTTTATTGATTTCAGCCCTCAGTTTAATTTTTTCTTGTTGTTTACTCCTCTTAGATGGACTTGCTTCTTGTTGTTCTAGAGCTCTCAGGTGTGTTCTTAAGTTGGTAGCATGAGATCTCTCCAATTTCTCCATCTATGACTAAGTGCTATAAACTTTCCTCTTAACACTGGATTAATTGTGTCCTACAAGTTTGGGTATGCTGTATATTCATTTTCACAGACTTCTAGAAAGTCTTTAATTTCTTTCTTTATTTCTTTCTTGACACATTTCTTATTCAGTAGAGAATTGTTCATTTTGCATGAGTTTGTATGCTTTCTCTTGTTAATGTTGTTGATATCCAACTTTAATCCATGGTGGGATTCTGACAGTTGTTTCAGTTTTCTTGCATGTATTGAGAAATGCTTTGTGTCCAATATGTGGTCAGTTTTGGAGAAAGTTTCCTGAGGTTCTGAGATGAAGGAATATTATTATGTATTTGGGTGAAATGTTCTGTAAATCTCTCTTAGGAATATTTGTATTATAATGTCTGTTATCTCCAATATATCTCAGTTTAATTTTTGTCTGGTTGAACTGTCCATTGGTGTGAGTGGGGTATTAAGTCTCCTGGCATCATTATGTGAGGGTCAATATGTGATTTAGGCTGTAGTCATGTTTCTTTTACAAACTTAGTTACTCTTGTGTTTGGGGCATAGATGTTAAGAATGGAAATGTCATCTTATGGGATTTTTACTTTGAAGAATATGTAGAATCCTTCCTCATCCCTTTTGATTAGTTTTGATTTGAAGTCTTTTTTGTTAGATATTAAAATGGCTGTACCAACTTGCTTCTTAGGTTCATTTGCTTTGACTATCTTTTTCCATTTACTCTGGGGTAATATCCATCCTTGATGTTGAGGTGTGTTTCTTTTAAGCAGTAGAATTATGGATCCTTTTTTCACATCCATAATGACTGTCTTTCTTTTTATTGGGGATTTGAGACCATTGATGTTCAGAGACATCAGTGACCAATGACTGTTGATTCCTGTTAATTGAGCTGTTATTGTTGTTGTTGATGGTGGTGTGGGGGGGAGAAGGAAAGGAAAAATAATTTAGAAAAGAAAGAGAGAGAGAGAGAGAGAGCGCAAAATGATTTTTGGTGTTTTCATGGTTGTAGTCAACCTCCTTAGGTTGGAGTTTTCCATCTAGTACCTTATGTAAGGCTAGATTTGTAGACAGATATTGTTTAAATTTGACTTAATCATATGCTATCATATTTTTCCATCTATAGCAATTAAACATTTGATGACTATAGTAGTGTGGCCTGAAATCTGTTGTCTTTCTGAGTCTGCAGCACATCTGTCTAGGCCCTCTGGCATGTAAAATCTGAATTTTGAAAGTCAGGTATAATTCTAATAGTTCTGCATTTATATATTACTTGATCTTTTTCTCTTGCTGTTTTAGTATTTGTTCTTTGTTCTACATATATGCCAGGCTTTTTCTTTTGGTCCACCAACCAGCTCCCAAATCATGACATAGAGACTTCTTATTAGTTATGCATGCTCGGCCTAGCTTAGGCTCATTTCTGGCTGTCTGTTTTAACTTAAATTAAGCTGTTTCTCTTTATCTATCATTTGCCTCAGGGCTTTTTGCTTTTCTTTCTTTCTGTTAATCTTACTTTGACTGCTGTTCGTGACTGGCTGGCTGGTGGTTGCCTGGCTTCTTGTCTCAGAAATGTCCCCCTCTTTCACCTTCTCTTCTTCTCTCATTTTTCTTGAGCATAGATTTCTCTTCCTAGTTACTCCCTCTGTCCATTAGTTCTGCCTGTCCTTTCTCTGCCTAGCTATTGACCATTCAGCTTTTTATTAGAGCAATCTGGTACCTTAGTCAGGCAAGGTGAAACAGTTACAAAATATCTTTACATAATTAAATGTGCATCCTTATATCATTAAAAAAATGCAGTATAAACAAATATAATACACCTTTACACAGATAATGTAATATTCTGCAGCATAAACAAATGTAATACATCTTTGCCTACTTAAAAATATCACACAACATACATGCTTTGTCTTTTGATTAGTGTGTGGTGAGGGGACATCCTTTTCTGGTTAAATCTATTTGGTGTTCTGTGTGCTTCTTGTATTTTTATGGGCATCACCTTCCTTAAGTTGGGAATTTTTTTTCTATAGTTTTGTTAAAGACATTTTGTGGGCTTTTGAGCTGAGTTTCTTCTCATTCCTCTATTCCTATTATTCTTAGATTTCCTTTTTACATAGTGTCCCATATTTCCTGAATGTTTTATGTTAGGAGTTTTTGTATTCTCCATTTTCTTTGATTTATGCATCCATTTCTTCTACCATATTATCATTATCTGAGATTCTCTTTTCCATCTCCTATATTCTACTGGTGAAGCTTGCCTCTGCAGTTCCTGTTCCAATTCCTAACTTTTTCATGTCCATAATTACCTCAATTTGTATTTCCTTAATTGATTAGATTTCCATTTTCAGGACTGAGAAATTATTTTTGTTTCCTTCAAGTGTATATTTTCTTAGATTTCTTGAAAAGGTTTATTTATTTCCTCCAAATGTTTGTATTTTCCTTGATTTCTTTAAGGGATTTACTCATTTCCTCTTTCATCTATCTAAGACCTCTGTCAAATTCATATAGTTGGTTTCTTTTGGATTATTCAGAGTCTTATATGGCAGTATAGCTTGGCTCTAGTATAGACATATTTTACCGTCTGTTATTGACTGTTTTTATGCTGGCATCTATGCATCTCGGTTTGGGATGATTAAAGTTCTAGCTGCTAACTTCTGGGATTGTCTTTGTTGGGTGGTTGTTATTTTCCCATGGTTCATCTCTTTTCTAGGTTTTTGGAGAGTGTTATGGCTGTGTATTGCCTATTCAGCTAGTATTTTCATAGTTGGGATATTCATGGAAGGAGGATTGGAGGAGAAGATTTTTGTGATCTTTTGGAGTTAGGATCAGAGTGGAAAGAGAGATCAGATCAGTTTTTATGCTACAGAACTGGGAATGAAAGTGGGGGAGTTGGATATCATGAGCAGTGGGAGAGGTGTGGGTTTGCCTTTAGCCTACTTGTTACACTGGGGGGAGCACCCCTGAAGTCAGTGGGGAGTGCCTACTGAAGTTTGGCTGTGGGACAAGGCAACAAGTTGAGAGAGGAATGTTGGAAGGGGAAGATCTATGAGATCAATAGGAGATGGGAGCAGGGGGCAAGGCAAGGCTGCCACCAGAGTTCTGATGCAGAACTGGGTGATGAGACATGGGGATTGGGTCTGAGGGAGGTGAGAGAGAGGAGAAGGTCTGTGGACAGCCTACCTGCTTTTCTGGCAGGCCCAACCTTGGGTTTAGGAGGGGGTGCCTGCTAGATTTGGGGACTTGGATACAGCAATAAGTGAGGGGAATTAGGTTGGGAGGGGAAGGTCTATGGGATCTAGAGGAGATGTTAGAGGGGAGAAGTAAGGCTGAAGCTGGTGTTCTGTTTCAGCACTAGGGATGAGATGGAGGACTGTATCTGGGGAGAGAGAGAGAGAGAGAGAGAGAGAGAGAGAGAGAGAGAGAGAGAGGAGCCTGTAGGCAGCCTACCTGGGTTTCTGGCAGGCATGGCTTGTGGGTGAGTGAGCAGAGGGTGCCAGCTGGAGTTGGGGACTGGGATACAGCAAGGAGTGGGGTTTAGGAGTGGAAGTTTATGGGATCCACAGAAGATTTTGGCAGGGGGAAGTGGGCTGTAGCTGGTGGATCTTTTGTAGTGCTAGGGATGAGACTGAGGGATTGTGTCTGTGGGAATAGACCTCTTTAAAGCAGGAACAGCTGCTAAAGGGATTAAAAGAAATGACCATTGATAGACACAAATCCCATGGGATTAACCAAACACTTTCACAATAGATTTAAATCTAGCTCCACAAAAAGAAATACATACTGGCATCACTAAAAGGTCTAGAACCTGTGGATAGACATGGGTCACAGGCTCTAGGGGAGTACCTGCTACTACTATTCTGCTAAATGGACATAATAGTAAACAGATTCCTAATAATTTACCAGCATATCTATAGGCTAAAGCACCTCTCAATTCTCATCAGAGAAGCTTCTACTTGCAGTATACAGTGATTAATACAAAGGTGCGTGACTGCTTAAGATGCAAAGAATAAGAATCTGCAGAATGCTCAGTCCTAAATGAGACATTATATATTGTTGCCTAAGGCTCAATGGTCATTGTGGAAATGGGGGAATAAAGACTGTAAGAGTTAAAGGCAGTGGGAAAAATAAAGAAAGAGTGTCTTCCTGATATAGGTCAACTGCACACATGAATTCATATTAATTGTTATAGTCTACTCTGACCAGACCAATTCAGACCAGATTCCATCTTGGAGAGGAGAGTTTGACACAAAATTCTACCCCTATTCCAGGATCTATTGCCAATTGATTACTGCTGAGAGATGGAGAGGAGTTTTCTTTAAGAGAGTTGACTCCGGTAAGTTGATGTTGCTTCAGTGGAAGGCAAAATATCCAACAATATACATGAAGCATAAATTAAACTTGATGGGTAGGGGGAAAAAGAGATCACAAATATGATGAGGTAGGAAACAGGGTGAATCTTGGAGGGAGTTGAGGCATGGGGTGAAAATAACCAAAACACAGTACAAAACTTTCAAAGAACTAACAAAATTAAAGTTAAAAAGAGAATTAAGAATAACGTGTTGCTTTTTTGTTTTGAATGTTAAATATCAGACTAGGGCTCATATGTTTGAACCCTTGATTTCTAACTGATGGCACTATGAGAGAAAGTTGTGGGAATATTTGGTAGAGTCTCAGTAGAAGAAGTGGGATACTAGGCGTGAGTCTTGAGGCATTATGTCCCGTCACACGTCCTATGCTCTTCTTTGCTCTCCGTTTCCTGACTGTGGATGCAATGTGACCAGCAGGCCTCCTGCCTCTGTTCCCACCACTAGGGATTACCCTCAACTGTGAGACGGCATAAATCCTTCCTTCCCTAAATTGCTTCTTGTGAGATATTAATTCACAGCAACTAGAAAAAACTGTTAACCCACACCTTACTCATCACTTGTAAATATCAAGGATCCCATAGAAATGAGGAAATAATTTAGAAAAGAGGAAAACACTACTGGAACTTTGTAGACAAATACAAAAAAAAAAAAGAGTCTATTACACACAAGCTAATCTCACATGAAGAAAAGTCTCAAACAAAGTTAGTAGACTAGGACACATAATGAACTTTCCTCTCAAGCCAGCTCACTTGCACACTTAAAGGAAACACTGAAACATGGCCCTGTCTTACACTTCATATAGTGCATTTATCTCTCCCTATACATATACTCGTGTTTAGGGCCAGTCCTGGAGGCCCATGCATTCATATATGCAATAGCTAACTATTGAGTAAGTGCTCTGCACCAGGCATTGTGCTAAGTGTTGGGTAATGAACAGCACTCAGGACAGCTCCCCTGCCATGTGAACCTGAGGATGATGTTGTTGGAGGGAGAAAAATCAATCAATAACCATACAAATAAATGGAATTGCTGACCGTGTCCTTTGCCCTACAAAAGCTTCTCAGTTTCAAGAGGTCCCATTTATTAATTGTTTCTCTCAGTGTCTGTGCTACTGGTGTTATATTTAGGAAGTGATCTCTGGTACCAATGTGTTCAAGACTACTTCCTACTTTCTTTTCTATCAGGTTCAGAGTAACTAGATTTATGTTGAGATCCTTGATCCACTTGGACTTAAGTTTTGTGCATGGTGACAGATATGGATCTGTTTGCATTCTTCTACATATTGACATCCAGTTATGCCAGCACCATTTCAACAAGACAAAACAACAGTCTACAGAATGGGAAAAGATCTTCACTGACCCTACATCTGACAGAGGGCTGATATTCAGAACACATAAAGAACTCGAGAAATTAGACATCAAAATACCCAACAGTCCAATTAAAAAATGGGTTATAGAGCTAAACAGAGAATTTTCAACAGAAGAAACTCAAATGGCTGAAAGACATTTAAGGAATTGCTTAACATCCTTAGTCATCAGGGAAATGAAAATCAAAATGACTATGAGATACCATGTTACACCTGTCAGAATGGCTAAGATCGAAAACACCAAAGACAGATTATGTTGGAGAGGATGTGGAGCAGGGGGAACATTTCTCCACTGTTGGTGGGAATGCAAACTTGTACAGATACTTTGGAAATCAATATGGAGCTTTCTTAGAAAATTGGGAATCAGGCCGGGCGGTAGTGGCACATGCCTTTAATCCCAGCACTTGGGAGGCAGAGCCAGGCGGATCTCTGTGAGTTCGAGGCCAGCCTGGTCTCCAAAGCGAGTTCCAGGAAAGGCGCGAAGCTACACAGAGAAACCCTGTCTCGAAAAACCAAAAAAAAAAGAGAAAAAAAAAAGAAAAGAAAATTGGGAATCAACCTCCCTCAAGACCCAGTTATACCCGTCTTGGGCATATACCCCCAGGAATGCTCAATCATACCACAAGGACACATGCTCAACTATGTTCATAGCAGCATTATTTGTAATAGCCAGAACCTGGAAACAACCTAGATGCCCTTCAACTGAAGAACAAATAAATAAAATGTGGTACATAAACACAATGGAATACTATTCAGCAGTGAAAAACAATGACATCATGAGGTTTGCAGCCAAATGGATGGAACTAGAAAAAGTCATCCTGAATGAGGTAACCCAGACTCAGAAAGACAAACATGGTATGTACTCACTCATAAGTGGATACTAGATGTAAAGCAAAGGAAAACCAGACGCAACTCACAATTCCAGGGAGGCTACCTAGTAAAGAGGACCCTAAAAAAGACACAAGGATTGCCCAATGATAGAGAAGTGGATGAGATCTACATGAGCAAACTGGAGGTGGGGGTAATGGAGGGCAAGGGTCGGGAGAAAGAGAGCTTACGGGAGTGGGAGGTACCAACTGGATCAGGAGCAGAGTGGGAGAACAGGGAGGGAGATGACATGATGAATGAAGACGCCAGGGGAATAGGAAGAAGCAGAGTGCTAGAGAGGTCCCCAGAAATCCACAAAGATACCTCTACTGCAGACTATTGGCAATGTTTGAGAGAGTGTTTGAGTTAACCTGCTCTGGTAATCAGATGGTGGAACACCCTAGCTGTCATGATAGAAATCTCATCTAGTGTCTGATGGAAGCAGATACAGAGATCCACGGCCGAGTACCAGGTGGAGCTCATGGAGTCCAGTTGGCAAGAGAGAGGAGGGTTTGTAGGAGCGAGAATTGTTGAGACCATGCTTGGAAAAAGAACAGGGACAAATAGCCAAACTAATGGAAACACATGAACTGTGAACCAATGGCTGAGGAGGTCCCATGGAACTGGATCGGGCCCTCTGGATAAGTGGGACAGCTGATTAGCTTGAACTTTTTGGGAGGCCCCCAGGCAGTGGAGCCGGGACCTGTCCTTGGTGCATGGGCTAGCTTTTTGGAGCCTGGGGCCTATGCTTGGACACTTTGCTCAGCCTTGATGTAGGGAGGAGGAGACTGGACCTGCCTCAGCTGAGTCTACCAGGCTGGGCTGACTCCCCAGGGGAGACCTTGCCTTGGAGGAGGTAGGAATGGGGGATGGATGGGGGGGAGGGCTGGGGGTGGGAGGAGGGAGGATGGGGGAACCCGTTGCTGATATGTGAACTTAATTATTAAAAAATTAAATAAATTTAAAATAAATAAATAAATAAATAAATAAATAAATAAATAAATGGAATTGCAATATAAAAGCAATAAATGCAAAGCATGTGAAGCTAACTAGTCACAAATTCAATAAATTGAATTTTTAACCTGCTTAGGGAGATCAGGGATTTTCTGGCAAATATGTCAGTCTAGCTTGGAATGAGGCAAAAGTGGACCTAATAGATCAAATAGAATAAAACTACATGGACTCTGAGAAGAGCAAGTATTTTGTTGGCAGATTACAGAAATCACCCAAATCTAGGAAGATGGATCATTGGTTAAAATGCCTGCAGTGTTTACATATGAGCCTGAACTCAATTCCCCAACATCCATATAAAATGCCAAATATAATCATGTGTGCCTATGACTTTAGCACTATGTAGGGCAGAGGCACAGGATTGCTGGGGGTTTGCTTGTTGCCAGCCTAGCTCTAAGTCCAGTGAGAGATCCTGCCTCAAGTAAACATGAAACGGAGTGATAGAGAAAATACTAAGTGATTTCCTTTGGCCTCTGAAAGTGTAGGCAGCCACAGGAACTTGCACCTTCACACTTTTACCGTGTGTGTGTGTGTGTGTGTGTGTGTGTGTGTGTGTGTGTGTGAGAGAGAGAGAGAGAGAGAGAGAGAGAGAGAGAGAGAGAGAGAGAGAGAGAGAGAAATCTTGGGACAACTTGGGGATAAATGATACCCAAGGTACTACTCTAGCTTCCAGAGTTAAGGTGTCATTATTTAACCCAAACATTGAAGAACATAGAGTGTGGCTGTTATCCCATTTAATTAAACTGTTTGACATTATCCAGTGTGTCATATTTATATTCCTTCTATCTGCTGTCCTGTGTATGTGTGGGACATGATGAATCTATGCATGTTCATGTATGAGTACAGGTATGTTCATGCCATGGCATACAAGTCAAACTCAGAGGACCACCTCACAAGTTGTCCCCCAACTTCCACTTTGTCTTAAATGTTGCTTGTTGATAACCTCTCTATACACCAGGCTAGACATCACCCAGAGTGCCATGTTGATTCCTTCTCTCCATCCCCTACCCATTTGGTGGCATGATGTATCTATGCACGTTCATGAGTGTGAGTACAGGTATGTTCATGCCATGACACACATGTCAAAGTCAGAGGACCACCTCACATGTTGTTCCTCAAGTTCAACCTTGTTTGACATAATGTTTCTTGTTGTTTACCTCTCTAAACCAGGCTGGGCTGTCCAGCATATTCTTAAGATTCTCTTATCTATAACTTGGTAAAGTACTGGAATTACAGATAACAGATACTAGGTCTGGCTTACATAAGTGCTGGGTAACAAATTTAAGTCCTCATATGTATGTAAGAACTATTTAGTTACTGAGTGATAGCCCTAGACCAATAGATCTCAACCTTACTAATGTTGTAACACTTTAATACAGTTCTTCATATTGAGGTAACTCCCAACCATAGAATTATTTCATGGTACTTCATAACTAATTTTCCAACTGTTATGAATCATAAATAAATGTTTGATATGCAGGATATCTGATATGAGACATCAAAAAGGGGTCATGATCCACAGGTTGGGAACCACTGCTCTAGACCGTTATGTTTATTTTAAAAGGAGATTTCCCATTTGAATGGACTTTAAATGCAAAGTTGTAGTAATAGAGCTAAGCTTAAACTTGGGCTAAAGCTGTGACTTTTCTTAAATAGTTCCCTACATTTTGTCTTTTTGTTTGTATGTTTATGTGTATGCTCATATGTGTATCTGTTTGTTCCTGTGCATGAGAAGAGATCAGTGTCAGATATCTTCCTCAGACACTTTCCATCTTGTGTTTTGAGACAGGGTCTCTCACTGAACCTGGAGGTCATGGGTTCTCCTAAACTGGTTGCCCAGTAAGCTCCAGGAATCTTTCTCTCTACCTCCACAGTTCTGGGGTTATTGTACCTGTCTTTTAATGTGTGGATTCTGGGGACTGAACCCAGGTCTTCATGTTGAATGGCAAGCTCTTTATGAGCTAAGCCTTCCTCGAAATGGCTGTTTAACCAGCATTCTTAGCTCAAGTTTGACCATTCAATTATCAAAATACAAGCTGGTCTTGGCAGCACATCTGTAATCATAGTGTTCAGGAGGTGTGAGCATGTAGATCAGAAATTCAGTAATAACAATTCAGGAGGCCTGGCCAGGTCAGTGAGAAGTTGGAGACCATCTTACTAGAAATTTTGAGGCCAGTATGAGCTACATAAAACTGTATATCAACTAAAGAAAAGACAAATAATTATTATCGAGAAGTTTGGACATCATTTGGGACTTTTTCAGATGTGAGAGTTCTCTGACTCTATACCAGTCTTACTGAAGCAGGTATGTGAGCATTGACCCACTAGTCAATAATTCTAGGAATTATTGCATGCTCAAGTTTGAGCACCTACAATTTAAGATATGCCCCATCCACTTTCTGTAGGAAGCACTGTAAAAGTATCCTCAGAAGACAAACATATCCAAGGAACTCACAAAAATAGGTCCTCCCTTTCATGGTACACAACTTACATGATTAGGAAACTTACACAGACAGGCTCTTTTCCTTCGTGGTAGCACACTTGGATGATTAATGTTGGTTAGCAATTTGACTACATTGGAAATCAACTGAGAGTGCTGCCTTTGAACAGGTCCATAAATGTATCACCTAGAAGAACTAACAGAGGAAGGGAGATGCATCCTGGATGTGATCAAAATCTTCTGGTGGGATCTCAGAAAGAAGTCTAAGAGAAACATTATTGCTCTCTGCCTGTTGCCTTTGCCTGTTGCTGGTGAGTGCTATTGCTGCTGCCATCTTTCATTGACATCAGAGGCCAGTTCTTCCCGTCTTCTAGTCTGTAGGGTATTTTCTTGATTAATATTTTATGTGGGAGGGTCCAGCCCAGTTCATTATGGGTGCTGCCATTCCTGGGATGGTGTTCCTGGGTTCTATAAGAAAGCAGTCTCAGCAAGCTAATGGGAGTAAGCCAGTAAGCCATACTTCTCCATAGTCTTTGCATCAGCTCCAATTTTCAGGTTCCTGCCTTGTTTGAGTTCCTATCCCATCTTCCTTCAATGAACAGTGAGGTGTAAGTGTAAGGTAAATAAACATATTCCTTCCCAAGTTGCTTTTGGTCATTCATGATAGCAATAATAAACTTCACTAAGAAAAGTTGGTACCAGGAGTCCATGGGGCACTGCTGTGACAGAATAAACCATGTTGTTTTGGGGAGGACTGTGGAAGCACTTTCGAAATTTGGTTGGGAAAGCCATTGAGTGTACAAAGCTTGGTGAGCTATTCTGTGGGAGCTTGGAAGATAAGAATGTTGAGAGCAATGCAAACAACAAAGCTGGCTTGTGAAGTTTCAGAGGGAAGTTGAGAATCCCTTAATGACTCTCTCAGGCCCATTAGTTATTTTGAGTTGAGAATATATGGTTCTTATTATCTGGAGCTAAAGAATCAACTGTGATTAGCAAAACACCAGAAAGTTAAACAAAGCCTTTGCTTTACTGGAACAATTGACACTCTAGCTGGAGCTGAGAAATCAGCAGTGATTAAGAAGGTATAAACATCATTGAGCTGAAGTCTTCTAGGTACTGTTTCCTCAGAGTCAGTCCATACAAGTGGTGTTCAGAGGTGGCCATGATTGTATCTTTGGTTGGAAGCCAACCTTGGTCATGTGTAACACTCTTCCAGGAGGTACTAGTTTTCAAGGAATAAAAAGGTTCATGGAGAGCAACTGAGGCTTGACACTGTGAAAAGCTCAGAAAGACCCCTGGTGAAAATGCAGTCAAAGTATCTACAAAAGTTCAAGTATTAAAGGAGTTATGGAGAAAAATTGAGGCTTTACACTAGTAGAGGCTATTGATGAAAGTAAAGTCCAGTTGCAGCTGATGAACCCAGGATTTTGGAGAGTCCAGTAAAATGGAGTGAATGTCAAGAGTGGGTGCTGCAGATGCTGAGCAATAACCAGATCCTTTGGAGGAGTCCAGATTATCATGAATGAATCCCTGAGAGTGGATATTGAGTGATTACACTGTTGGAGTTTGCTTTTGCTTTGATCTGATTGTGACTGTGCCCTGGTTCTTCCCTCTTGAAATAGGAATATATTTATTTTATTTTAAAATTTTATTCTATAGGAGCTCACAGTTGAAAGACTTGGGATTTTAAAGAGACTTTTGATTTTTTTTATTTAGGAGACTGAATTTTCAAATTGTTTGAATTTGTAAGACTGTGACTTACGTTTGTAAGCTATTTTATATTGTGATTGTTGTGTTAGTGTGTGATCCTGAAGATGAACAAGAAAGGAAAGGCTTTGATTTATGGTGATGTGTTTGTGTGCCAAGGTGACAAGGGGTCAATTGTGCTGGGTAGCTTTATGTCAACTTGACACAAACTGAAGTCACCTAAGAGGAGGCCACCTCATTAAGAAAATACCTCCATGTTATTGGGCTGTAGGAATGCCTGTAGGACATTTTCTTAATTAGTGATCAATGAGGGAGTGCCCAGCCCATTGTGGTAGTATTATCCCTGGGCTGGTGGTCATAGGT